>JAUEPR010000066.1:0-274262 GCA_030435655.1 Armillaria novae-zelandiae | reverse complement strand
GTCAATGGGGCACCCAATGTGGTGCAGGAAAGCCAGGAACACAAAAATAGAAGTGGCAGTGCAGCCCAATTCAAACCCAGCTGGGGAAAGCTGGGCTTGTGGCAGTGCATAAGAGGAGTAGAGAATTCAAAGTCCCCTAATTTACATAAGCAAGTCTGTGGCTGTGCATGTCCTGTCTTATATATGTGACAAGCTTCCGTCCCATGTCTTCGTCATGATTGCCAGACCCTTGTACCTCAGGTCTTGGCAACCTGACTACAACACGGAACTTCAGCTTGTTGGGGCCTGCCCCCAACCTGGCTTATTACTAAGATGTTAGTTTGAGAGAAAATATGTATTATGTGTTGGAGATTCAGCCTATCCTGAGTGTCCTGCCTATTTGACATACCAACATTTCACCTTATTTGATTGAACATACTTACTATATTTAGATTACATCTCCTATCTGTTCCTACTTATATCTGCTGTATCCCCCTTATTGCACCTCAGCTGTTCACATTGACTACATGACTGATTGAGGTGTGTATCTTATGTTCATTCTATCATATATATTTCTTATGCTACATTCATACAGCTGTTCTCATACTAACAGGTAGTGTATACAATAAAGCCATTCACATTGACTATGTGACTGACTGAGCTGTTATCATACTAACATTATGATTGTAATTGAGCTTCAGAATATTCAATATTCAATGTATCAGTATTTCTTTCTGTTGGTGAAAAGCAAACTCAAATCTATTGTGCAGAAGTGCAGCAGCTAAGTGCCACATACAGTTGTCCATGTGAAAGAACAGGAGTATGTAGATCCAATCCCACATAGGTGACTGATTGGCCTTGAGACTCGTTGATTGTCATTTCAAATGCCAGCCTGACTGGAAATTAACAACATGAAAATGCAATAGGTAGTTTGGCTGTATCTTCATTGACAGTGATATGGGGAATGAAGACAGTCTTGCTCATATGGGTGCCACTAAGAAGACAACATTCTAAAACATGAGGATGGAAGCCAGTGAGAATCATCCATGTTAGGGCTTCGCACCATACCATGTGCCATATAGAGGACAACTGTCGACCATCAGAAACTTGGCCCTCACTTAACCTCTGGTTACATATATAAGAAGCACTTTAGTTTTCTACACCTCAGTATTTTCTGCTTTTACTGCACTGACTGAGGTTTGAATATTTTGTTACCTTTCTATCCATGTAGATACATAGTCTTTAAAGATCTTACTCTTATCCTCCCATTATCAGGTACAGTGTGCTAACTGAGATGTTACCATCCTTTAGTACAGAAAGTAGGCTTGTCACCAATATCATGAAATGGAACTAATGCTTACCTGGGTGTAGCAGTCTCACATAGGAGTGACCACAAAAACAGTGGTTGGCAGTGCATCTGGATTAAGCCAGGCTCATGGCAGTGCTATAGGACCAGTCCTTCAATAACCGGTTGTGGCAGTGCCTACAGAAGAGGAGTAGAGAATTCAAAGTCCGCTAATTTTACATAATCAAATATGATTGGAAGCTTGCAAACTGTCTTATATATATAAGATTCTGTCAATCCTCGATTGCGAACTCGTGGTGCTTTGGAGGAATGTGAAGCTTCTCTTTGTTGGGAATGTGTTTCTCCAACCGTCTCGCAGACCGAGGCTCATTTTTAATTCATCAAGTGCTTCTCTTGCCTCTGGTGGGTCGTTTCTCATTGGAAGTCTGTGTAATGACCATGCCGCAGACTCCATGGACCTCATCTGATCATCCACTCCACCGGCTCCAAGTCAATCATCAGAATCCATCAGATTCCAAATCCCGGTTTCTACCTCATATTTCATATCTCTATTTCATTTACTTATTTCACATATTTCATTTATCACACCTAGATCCCATCACGGTAGCGAGTAGGTGTTATATTGGAGTCCACGGAATACTCAACTCCTCTAGATACAGAACATTCCAGATCACGTCACTCTAGCCATACCTACACTATTCCAGACCCTGACCCATCGGACTCCATCTTAGTATATAAGCTGTACAATTAGTAGTACATACCTCAGTTTGAATATCAACTTGGTTTAGCCCAATAACTCTTGTCCTCACTCTCTTCAGCCTTCAAGCCATAATCCATCTCTCTATGTCCGCGGACTCTGATAGCCGTTGGACTTAGCCTTTCATCCTAGAGATCATAATCCTGCGGACTCCGTCTGTAATCCTTCTTTGGGCTTCGACCCAAGGGTGACGTTGCTAATAGCTTCGCCAAGCCCCACACACTCCGCAGATTCCACGGCGTGCATTCCTTTCACTTCTTCCTATTGGCACAATCCTAACAGTATATTCGAACTCAAACCCTTGAGTCGAAATTTTTAGGAATGTCTAACACTACCCTCAATCACTCACAAACCCAATCCTCCTCCACGGCTCTGCCCGTAACCCGTCTCTCCATGCGTGACATTCCTGCCTCTGCATCGAAAGAGGATCATACCCTCTTCGGCGAGGACTCAGCCTCCACACAACGTTCACATAGGGAAACCTACACTCACAGCGGTTTCACCGCCCACCAATCCAATGTCAACACTACCCCCAATCTGTTCTCCATGGACTCCGCTAGCACAAACGGATGGGGCAGTTATCAAAGCATCGTCCTGGAAACCCCGCGCAATCAGTCCACGCAGCCACTCTTCCCAGTCGAGGAAGAGGGTGATGATGGGGATCCCAGTGGCAGCGACGGTGAACCTGACTCTCCTAGCAATCACAATCGCAACCCACGCAATCTGCGGTGCCCCGGTCCACCAGCTGGTCCACCAAATCCAGGTGGCCCTGGGGGTCCCGGGGGTCCTGGCGGACCAGGCAGTAACCCTCTAAATCCTCCCAATCCTGATCCTAACGACGAGAACCACCTCATGATGGAATTCATGAACCTCCTCTGCAGCCTTACCCACCAAGCCAACAACCCACCTCAGCAGATAGTCCGTACCAAAGTCAAGGCACCAGACACCTTCGACGGAGCGGATCTGTGGAAACTCAAAGTGTTCATCGTCTCCCTGAAGTTGAACTTCAATGACAAGCCCAATGCATTCGCGGCGGACACCACCAAAGTCAACTACGCCATCTCCTTCCTCTCCGGTGTCGCCCTCGACTGGTTCGAACCGGATATCCTCCACCCCAATCAAGCCAATCCTCCCGCTTGGGCATATTCCTATGCCGCCTTCCTTTCGGAGCTCCATACCAATTTTGGTCCGTTCGATGCCGTCGGAGACACTGAAGATGAACTTGAAAATCTTCGGATGTGCGATGGAGATAGGATCATGAAGTACATAGTAAGCTTCAATCAACACGCTGCCATCATCGGTTACGGCGACAACTCCCTCTGTCATGCCTTTTACTGCGGGCTTTGCTCACAGATCAAGGATGACATGGCTCACCATGGAAAACCCAACAACCTCCACAATATGCATACCCTTGCCCAGGAGCTTGACGCTCAATACTGGACTAGGAAAGCTGAGATCTCCCAGGAAAACTGTGACCGGCCCTCCACCTCCTCCACCTTCAAACCTAAGGGTTTGGGTTCTAACTCGAGCTCTTCCAACAACTCTGTGGCCCCGAAATCCTACGGTTCCACCGCAGGTTCATCATCCACCTCTTCCGCCTCCGGCTCCACGAGTGCCTCCAAGAAGCCCTACACTGACAAGCTAGGCAAAGACAGTAAGCTCACACCCGAGGAAAAGGAACACCGCCGCAAGAACGACCTCTGCATGTTCTGTGGTAACAAACACAAGACCGAGGACTGCAACAAGCGCAAATCCGCGGCTTCCGCGCATGGACATGCAGCTGAGGTCTCTGACCCTACTCCCACCTCTGTCAATTCGGCTCCTTCGGAGTCGGAAAAATAGAGAGCAACCCTGCTTCCTCCATGCAAGGACAGGGTTGCATTGACTGTCATTGCATTTCGGAGATCATAACCCTCAATGCCACCGCTCTTTCCAACCATTCCCTTACCATATCCTGATCCAGTGAAATTGGCTCCAGATCGGAGTCCGACGAATCTCCTATCTCCACAATCCTACGTTTTCTTGCTCTAGTTGATTCTGGTTCTAGCCACTGCTTCATCAACTTGAAGTACGTTAACGATCACAATATTCCTACCAACTCCATTCCTCCTGTTCAACTTCGGCTTCTCGATGGCTCCGCCGGATCTCACATCTCACAATCTGTTACTCTCTCTGTACAATTCCTGTCGGGAGATATCATTCCTATCAACTTCTACGTCACATGTCTTGATTCATCTTGTAACCTCGTTCTGGGATACAACTGGCTCTCCCGCTACAATCCGTTGATTGACTGGGCAAAGCACAGTATCACTTTCCGTTCAAAGCTATTTCGTGCATCTGTTCCAGATGTTCCCGCAGCCTCCGACGCATCAGCGCAAGCTTGCAAGGATCCTTCAGGTCCTATCCCATCCAAACCACCTCCGAGATCCCGATGGACTCCGCCAGCGTATGAGCCTATCTACTCATACCCGTCCATCCCATCATTTTCTGCTTTGGTTGCCCCCAAAATATCTATCATTTCTGCGGCTGCTTTTGTTCGAGCTTGCACAGAGGAGGGTGCACAACAGTTCACACTCCAACCTTCTATGCCAAGTGTTAGTGGCCAGGCTGCTTCCATGGCTCCGCCGGATTTATCTGATGTTCCACCGGAGTATCATGACTTTGCTGATGTGGTCAGTGACTCTCTCTCAGAGAAACTCCCCGAGCATCGTCCTTACGATCTCAAGATCAACCTTGAGGCAGGCTCCTCACCTCCGCTCGGACCCATCTATTCCCTCTCCGAATCCGAACTCAAAGCCTTACGCGAGTTTATCGACGATAACGTCCATAATGGCTTCATCTCTCCCACATGTTCTCCCCACAGAGCTCTGGTACTCTTCATCAAGAAGAAAACTGGTGAACTCAGGCTCTGTGTTGACTTCCGTGGCCTTAACAAAATCACTAAAAAGGACCGCTATCCACTTCCCCTCATATCCGATCTTCTTGATTCCACGCGCTCCACGCGCATATATACCAAACTTGACCTCCGCCATGCCTACAATCTAGTCCGTATTGCCGATGGAGATGAATGGAAAACTGCATTCCGTACCCACTATGGGTCTTTCGAATGGCACATCATGCCATTTGGTCTCACCAATGCCCCTGTGGCTTTCCAACATTTCGTCAATGACATTTGCGCAGACATGCTCGATGTCTCTGTTGTCGTGTACCTCGACGATATCCTCATCTACTCTGATGATCCCGCGGAACACCGAAAGAACATACGTGAAGTCCTAAGCAGACTTCGAGCCAATGGGCTCTACTGCAAAGGGTCTGAATGCGAGTTCAATCGGGATTCCATAGAATATCTAAGCTACATCCTCTCTCCTGATGGCTTACGAATGGCTGAAGACAAAGTCAAAGCTATTGTTGACTGGCTGATCCCGCAGAAGGTCAAAGATATCCAATCATTTCTTGGTTTCGCTAATTTCTACCGCCGCTTCATCTACGAATACAGTGAGATTGTGCTTCCTCTAACACATCTTACATGCACAGGTATTCTGTGGAAATTCGACGACAAATGCTTAGCAGCATTCAATGAGTTGAAACAGGCTTTCACTCATGCTCCTATCCTTACCCATTGGATTCCCGACCGTCAACTTGTTGTGGAAACCGATGCCTCCGGCTATGCTATTGCTGCTATCCTCTCGATCTACCTTGATGATGGGGAAATTCACCCTATATCCTTCTTGTCCCGCAGTCTCCACGGAGCCGAACTCAACTATGATACCCATGATAAAGAGCTTCTCGCCATCTTTGAAGCCTTTAAATACTGGCACCATTACCTCGAAGGCTCCACAGAATCCATCGACGTCATTACTGATCACAAGAACCTTGAGTACTTCTCTACTACCAAGGTCCTGACATGCCGACAAGTCTGCTGGTCCGAATTCCTTTCCCAATTCAACTTAGTTATCCGATTCCATCCAGGAAAATTAGATGGGAAACTGGATGCACTCACTAGACGATGGGACGTCTACCCTAAAGAGGGGGATAGCCAATACGCTCAAGTCAATCCTCACAATTTCCACCCTGTATTTACTCAAGAGCAACTCTCCGCTTCTCTCCGTGCTACTTTTCTTGAAGGCCCCATACTCTGCGCTAGTGCAATCATGGATGTAGATCAATTACATTCTGATATCAAGCTTGCACAACCCGTGGATTCCACAGCGACTGAAGGCTTCCGCCTTGCTTCTTCCCCTTCCAATCCTTCCCGGTGGTCTGTAGACGAGTCAGGAATACTCCACCTCGACAATCACATCTACGTCCCAGACTCCATGGACCTCTGTCTTTGTGTCCTCCAAAACAATGACGACCATATCTTGGCAGGTCATTTTGGTCAAAACAGGACTCTCAAATTAGTCCGACGGAACTACACCTGGCCACAGATGCGCGAATTCATCCGCCACTATGTCAAATCCTGTACTACCTGTGGTCGTAACAAAACACCTAGACACCACCCATTCAGCTTACTCAAACCCTTGCCTGTACCAGAATGGCCGTGGGATTCCATCTCCATGGACTTCATTGAACAGCTCCCGGAATCCAATGGATTCACCGCCATTCTTGTCGTTATTGACCATGCAAGTAAACAAGCCATTTTCATTCTGACTCACGACACCATCAATTCCTCAGAGCTAGCTCAGCTCTTCGTCACCCATGTCTTCTCCAAGCATGGTGTTCCAAATCACATCACTTCCGACCGTGGCTCCGAATTTGTCTCCCAATTCACTCGCGCCCTAGCCAAATCTCTTGATATGGAGCTTCACTTCACTTCTGGTTATCATCCAGTGATGAACCTAGACTTCCGTGGCAACGGCAAACCAAAACTCAAAGAGTAATGATTAATGACGGTGTAGACTGGAGATAAAGGTACTGTGTTGTGCGAGTTGTTCGGGGCACCTCCGTGCGACCTAATCACTTCCTCTAGATGCAAGTTTATACTGCGACTTTTCAGTCAAGCAAGTAGCACTCAAGCGATCGAGTACTAAAAGGTATTGGCTGTAGGCCGGGGATAATCTCAATGACGAGATTGAACGGTTTTGGGTATGACATGAATACCCCAAATCCAGTGTAATGAGGAGAAATGAATAGACGAGATCTCTAGACGTAGGTCCTATGAAAATAATGGTGAAAATGAAGCTATGTGTGCGGTAGTTAGTTTATAACCGGTGGAGTGTCGATGTACTGGGTGGCGATTCTAATAATGCCGGTCAATGTGGGCAAAAGTGTGAAAATACGTTTATATCTGGTGGGGCATGGAGATAACGAGTGTTGATCCTATATGAGGCGAAATATACTGAAGTCGATGTCGAAAGCTGAGTCTACTCGGAGATGTTTCTATCCTATGTCAATGTCAAACCTATGAGTCCTTTCGAGGGACTATCCTATCCAATCCTATCCAATCCTATAACGGTCCTAAATGGTGTTGAGTCCAAAACGATCCTATGTTGACAATGTCGATTCCTATAAGTCTGCCAGAGACTACCCAAGTGGGCTGCGATAAATGATGTTGAAAATAAAGCCAAATAAAACTCCTATGGTACGAAGATGAAGATGGTCCAATCCTATAAAACAAAAGAGGCAGTGTATGACGTGAACACCGGTGTTATGCGCTAGACGTGAGTATCAACTGCTAATGACAGAGTGCAAGCTAACGTGCGATGTGCGACGCCGGAGATAATTCCTAAAACCGGTCGATCATGGTTTAGAGTGTTTCTCAAGGAGAGTGCGAAGGAGTACGAAGCTCAGACGGTGTAAAACCGGTCTCTGGCTTATAGCGAGCATATGGGGTGCAAACAATTGCTATTGTTCGTATACTGCGCTATGCGTGGGGTATGGTTTGTTTAAAACCGGTGCTAATGACTGTAGCAAGTGTGTAGAGACGAGATTATATCTGGTGACAAGCATATGGCGAGGCTAATGGCAGAGTAATGGGTGGTAGTTGATTAACTTCTGTACTACAATTTTCTACCTACTTTTATACTACCGGAGATAATTATTAATAGCGGTACTTAGTAAAGCTACAAGGCTGCGGCTTTGTAAAGATCCTAGTGTCCATACGTATCCCCGTAGTTGCTTGTAACAGCCAATCCTCTGCGTTACCGAAGGAAGGTAAATTTCCTAGATCATGGGTCTTCTCCAGCATGGTTTTTGAGGTGCTGTTTAACTGCAGACTGGGAGGGTATGGTCGATATCCTGAGGTGTATGAAAGGAGTATCGTGCGCTAGCGACCTTGGCATGGTTTTATTGGTAAAACCAGGCGTCAAGCTGACAAAAACCTGGTGATTATTGAAGCGGAATAATGGTCAACAAGTATGACCTCATATAATTAATGGATCAATGCCGGGGTTTTACCCGTGATGCGCTCTGATGCGTCGTATGATTTATCTCTGGTGGTCGACTAATTGGTCGATATTGGTGCCTAGCCGTGATGGTGTATGATTTGAGCCGCGAAACAAGTTGGGATGGATATTCTCCATTATATCTGGTCGTTGAAGTGTCAAGAAGGTCCTATAGTAGCGTGTGCACACCAGAGATAATATTATATCCGGTGCTAAGTCGGTTGTCACTTAGAAATGACAAAGTTCATGAATTCTGAGCATACAGAGCCCTGAGGCTCATCACTGGAAGCCGACGGACAAACTGAATGTGCTAATCAAACCCTTGAACAATACATCTGCATCTATTGTTCATACCAACAAGACAACTGGGATACCCTACTACCTATTGCCGAATTCGCATACAACAATGCCCCGAACGCCTCCACTGGAATCTCTCCATTCTTCGCTAATAAGGGTTACCACCCTAACATCACTGTGTACCCTGAACGTGACATCGCCTCTGCCCGGGCCCGCGATTTCATAGTCAACCTCAACGATCTTCACCAATTCCTTAGAGACGAAATCACTCATGCTCAGTCTCGTTACAAATTCCAAGCAGACAAATGACAGTCCCCAGCTCCAGATTTCAAAGTAGGTGACAAGGTTTTCCTTAACTCCAAACACATCAGGACTACTCGCCCTACTGCGAAATTCTCTGAGAAATTCCTTGGACCTTTCGATATCATTGCTCAGCCTGGATCCCATTCCTTCACGCTTAAACTTCCCGCGGATCTCCATTCCATTCACCCTGTGTTTCACGTCTCACAGTTGGAACCCGTAGAAATCAATACCATCCCTAATCGTACCCAACCACCTCCACCTCCCGTGGAAGTCAACGGAGAAGAGCAATTCGAGATCGCACAGATTCTCGATTCCAAGCTCGACCGTCAGTTCTGCTGTCCACTCCTCTACCACATTCAATGGTTGGGCTATGAAGGTACTGATGAAGAATTTGCATGGATCCCCGCTATAGAGTTCTCCGTGGAAGACTACATTGAAGACTTCCATCATTGTTACCCAGACAAACCAGGACCCCTATCCAAGGTCACCATTCGCAAGGTCTCAGTCAAGACCTCACCCAATTCTTCTTGATCATCCATTCCATCGGTTCCCATCGGAATCCATCTCCCCAATTTCAAATTTGATTCTGGAAAACTATTGCAAATTCATTGCCTAATCGGGAATGGACTCTGTCGGACGCATTTCTTGACTTCACACCTATTCACACATTTTAATGCATCAAGAAAACCATATACATTTTATGCCCCTGCGGGCGCAATCTACTGTCCATCCATCTATCTACAAATATCTATAAAAATTTTTAAAAAATATATATATACAAGGAGGCTGAGATACTAGGCATCTGCGGACCTGCCAGCCTCTCCACTGTCCACTTCCTTCCCTTTTCCCTTCAACTTCTTCACCCACTCCGCCATCCCAGGCACTCCTTCTGCCACGGACTCCGGTAACATCTCCAGCCTGGCCACCTCACTCTTGTCCAACTCCCCCTCGGAGTCCTCAACCAAGAAGTCCTCTCCACCCTTCAAATACTCCTTCCATAATGCCCACTCAATCCGTAATCCTCCGAGGCGGTAAAATTGTGCCCGCGTCTCCCTAAACCTCCGACTCGCTGCGATCAACCTCTCTAATGCACCCTCTCCGCGGCTTCCATGCCAGTAGTCAATATTGGCAAGTTCAAACGGGTCCTGCCCATTGAACTCCACAGAGGCCAGGTGGGCGTGGAACACCTGGGTGACATCTTGATTGATTCGCTGTCGCATGGCCTGATGGAGAGCCTCGGGAGTCGCGCCCTTCAAGTCTTTCAGCTCCTCCAGCGAAGCCTCCCATTCCTCCGCGGACGCGGCCGACACAAAATCCCATGGATACTCCAGTGCACTCCCCTCCTCGAAATCGTCGACTAAGTCGTCAACGCACCCTCCGACGGCCTCCAATTCCTGCTCAATCTGCTCCATCCGCTTTTCCATATCATCAAACCTTGAATGTAACCTTTGGAGCAGGTCCATCACCTGCTCGAGTGCCGACGGCTCCACCTCCTCCACCCAAAGGCACTTTGCCTTGCGTATCCGGCAGCGCTCACAGGACTGCATTGTTGACGACATAACACATCGGGCTCCGTCGGCCCGACACCATCCGCATTTATCTACCAAGCGATCAGCAACACACAAACAACCAACTCCAAGTCCACTTACCCGATCCATGAAATTCTCCACGCTCAGCAGACCTTCCCTTCATCTTCTTAGGGGGCCTCTCCAATGGCCCCGCGGTCTGCTCATCCTCACTGTCTACCACTGACCGCCTCAACCTGTTCCGTTTGTTTGAAGGCCCTGCGGCCCCGACCAACGATGCCTTTCCCTTCCCCTTCTCCTTCCTCTTCCAGCGCAACTCCTCATGCACCTCCTCCTTCTCGTTATCCGCAGTTTCCGTGGCTCCCTCGTCATCCCCCTCGGCAGCCTGCGCGGCAGCTGCTGCGGCCTCCGTGGCCTTCCACGCCAACTCGGTCTGCTCTCGCAGTAAACGCCGTGTGCGCGCGGCCTTGGACTCCACCCCTGCCAACCTCTTCTTCTCGACCTCCGCAGCCACCACCTCTTCCTTCCTCTTCTTTTCTGCTGCCTTTTTCTCCGCAGCAACCCTCCTCTCCTCCGCTATTCTCTGTTCCTCCGCCTCCCTTGCCAACCATTCTTCCTCCACCCGCTTCTCCACGGCCTCCCTCTCCTTCTTTAACTTCAGCTCTTGAAGTTTTTTTGCCCTTTCATGGGCCTTCTTTTGCACGGCCGCCGTGGCCTTCTCCGCCTTCATCTTCTCGGCCACCCACAATTCATGGGCTTCCTCTTCATCATCCCTGCCAGCGTAGAACGCCGACAGCTCCTCGACCTCCAAGTCCTCCGGGGTGGCAGGCGCGATATATGCCTCCGGCGTCTTCGACCGTCGGTATGTCTCGGTCATCGTTGGCATTGGCGAAGAAAGAACAAAGCAAGTAATTCCTACCACCGAGATGGTGGTGGTAATAAGTTAAGAGGTGAAAATCATGTGATATCACACTCACAAATTCCACGTGGTACCCCTGGCCATCGGGATGTGAGCTCTTGAGGGCAAGAACGCTAAAGGGGGGATACTGTAATGATCATGCCGTGGACTCCATGGACCTCATCCGATCATCCACTCCACCAGCTCCAAGTCAATCATCGGAATCTGTCGGATTCCGAATCCCGGTTTCTACCTCATATTTCATATCTCTATTTCATTTACTTATTTCACATATTTCATTTATCACACCTAGATCCCGTCATGGTAGCGAGTAGGGGTTATATCGGAGTCCACGGAATACTCAACTCCTCTAGATACAGAACATTCCAGATCATGTCACTCTAGCCATACCTACACTATTCCAGACCCCGACCTGTCAGACTCCATCTTAGTATATAAGCTGTACAATTAGTAGTACATACCTCAGTTGGAATATCAACTTGGTTTAGCCCAATAACTCTCGTCCTCACTCTCTTCGGCCTTCAAGCCATAATCCATCTCTCTATGTCCGCGGACTCCGATAGCCATTGGACTTAACCTTTCATCCTAGAGATCATAATCCCGTGGACTCCGTCCGTAATCCTTCTTTGGGCTTTGACCCAAGGGTGACGTTGCTAATAGCTTTGCCAAGCCCCACGCACTCCGTGGAATCCACGGTGTGCATTCCTTTCACTTCTTCCTATTGGCACGATCCTAACAGTCTGTCAATTGGTTCTTCTACCATGTTAAAGTCACCCAAAATGACATCCGGTTTCATACCTGGGTGGCCTTGGACAAATTCTTCTATGTCATGCCAGAATGCTGCATTTTCAGAACCCTGATGCTCTGTTACATTTGGAGCATATATGCACATCACTGTGAGTTTTTGGTCCCTGTGCCATTCTATCTGGATCATGAGTGCCCTTCCTGGGACAACCTCTCTACTCTTTACTGAGTTCCAGTTTGTTAGTCGTCGATTCAGTACTATCGCAATGCCAGCCCTTGAGGTTGGGCTGTTCACATCTTCTGATATTCTCACCTTTAGTTTGGGAAATATCTTCTCTATTTGGGCTTTACACTCCATGGTTAGATGTGTTTCCTGTACTGCCATGATGCTGATTCTCTCTTCTCTCATGATCTGGTTCAGGTGTAACCATCTATTATTTTTATCTTCCAGGTTCTGCAATCCATAGCCACGAATGTTCAATGAAGCTATTTTCAGTGATGCTCTCGTGTTCTTTTTTGAGTTCCTGTTCCCTCTACTTGGGGGAGTGTGGAGATTATTTCCACTTTGTTTGTCCCTGTTGCTGCTGCGATCTATTTCAACTGGTTTGGCTGAGGAATACTGTTGCTCCTCAGACCGGGGGACATCCTCTCTAAATTGTGAAGAGGTAGGGGTGCCATTTCAGAGCCAGAATGACCTATCTGACTGCTCCGTGACATCACCCTGCATATCTGGCATGTTTTCCATGTCAGTCAAGGCCCAATTTTGGTCAGGGGCCAGTGGGTCTTCCACTGTCTGCCTCCTGAAGCTTGGCATACCAAACTCCATCGCACTTCTGTCAGTTTCCCTAACAGGTAGTCTACCCACCCTAGACAGATGGTGGGAGACAGCACCCAGCCTTCCTTCAACGCTCTCGTGTCCTCGGAGCTCCGGGTTTCTTGAACTGAGCTCAGTAGCGACTGTTGCCTGTCCACTTGTTTCATTAATCACACTTTGGCCATCATCAAAGGGATAGTCAGTGGAGAACATGTTCCCTTCTCCAGCTAGTGTGATGCTGTTCGCCGAAGAACCGTCAAGTTGGGGGTTGTCTCTAGTAGTTTGTGAGTTCGTAGCAGAAAAAAGGGGGGCTCACCTAGTTCGACTTGCCATGCCTCGCTAGGTGTTGATTGGTCCTTTCCCTCCCATAGCTCTGGTGAGAGAGCTACCATTGGTAGAGGTTTTGCTTTTTAACCCTGCACGGACTCCAATCGTAGCCCTTGGGTTTTTGTATAGCCCCTCCTAGGTGACTAGTTAGTGTCCTCCCAGTAGGTGCTACATGTAACATTGTTCTCTTAACAATACGTTGCCATGATTTGCAAGACTCACCTCTCGGTCCCTTTGTTTTGTGGCTATCTGCCAGATTCACACAAGGGTTCATAGAGTTTTTAATCAGACTTGAATAAATTTCTACGGATCTACGTTTGAGTAGTTCTAGGTGGCAATGATAATTGGTCGTTACTTCCGACCTTTCCCCCTAACGGTCTGGAAGCCACCTTGAGTCATGGTGTTTCCTCTGCGACCACCCCGTCCTGAATGCCGGTAGCCCTTCTGCGATGTATCTGCTTCTTTTTCCTCTAGCACTGTCACCTTCCTTGAGGTTGCGGACATTTCGTCTTTTGTTGGCCCGCGCCAGTTTGGAGACACTTCAGGGAAGGGACAGGCATGGCTCTGGTGCATCTCACTCTTGTACCAGACACATTCTAGTCTTGCCTTCCCATCAGCCTTGAGCTCATCGATGCCAACCATGACTGTCAGAGATCAGATCGTGTTGACGAGGTTTTGGTGGGGGACTTCTTCGCCTGTTATCGGTTTCCCCATGAGCTGCCAGACGCCAATCTTGTTGTTGTTCTGGAGGGTGAGTATGTACCCTAAGCGCCATGTATGAGTCATCTCCTCACATGCGGTGACTGCATGCCCTCGAAATCCTTGTCCAGTTCTGATGGTGTTGACCATCCCGACGATCTTCGTGCTTTTGCAGGTTGTTTTCTTGATCCGTCGAAGGACATCCGCCATTATGTCTTTGTCGTTCTCAACAAAATGACTTCGGTAGGTAGCAATCACCCAGCTTTGTTTGCTGGGGTCTACTGCGAGGAAGTTGAGGACAAGTTTGTCAGAGATAGGGAAGGTCTGTTGCCAGAGGAGGAATTTTCGGAGAGGCTGGGAGGCATTCTCTATGAAGAAAGGCCAAGGGGATTGGTAGTCCCTGATCTTCGTCGCCTTCCACTCCATCTTGGGGATGGAGATCTTGAAGCTGCCCTTCTCTATGTCGAGGACATCAAGGAAGGCCTTGACGTCCTGCTTGAGTGTCGTGTACAACTGGTAAATTTTCGGACCTGCACCGAAGGGGATAACCACGATATAGGCTTCGCTTTCTCTCTGTAGGACCGATTTTTGACCTGGGCTCAGATCTTCAATAAGTTTTCGGAAGGAGATGTGGATTCTGGGGTATGTGGCATCGGTGAACTGCAGAGGATGGTTAGATGGGGAGGGTGGTGGAGGGCCAGCCTTTGCATTTTTGTTGTAGGGATAGAGTGCATCCTCAGTTGGCGAGTTCACAAAATGGAAGTTGTCGTCCTTCTTGTTTGTTTTTCTGTGCATATCTCGGTGGGCTTCTGCTTCAGCTGCCGTTTCCATGTCCATGGTGTTCTCCTGGTTCAAGGTTAGATTTAATTTCCTGTAGAACCTTTGCAAACATACTTGGGATCCTTGCCCCTCATTGTTGAGCTTCTGTCGTTTTGAGGAAGGAGCCTCGGGATCACTGGGGGCAGTGGATGCGGTTGATGATGACAGGTTGGGCGAGATAGAGGTGTAGAGTTCTGTGATCGCCAGCATTTTAGCCACCTCTTTATAGCGTGGAGAATTGTCTTTCTTACCATTATCCTTTGTCTTATTTCGGGGCAGCCATTGTTGTCTTTTGCCACTGCAGTTATTATTTGGCAGCC
The DNA here is from genome assembly GCA_030435655.1 of Armillaria novae-zelandiae. Classification (NCBI taxonomy): domain Eukaryota; kingdom Fungi; phylum Basidiomycota; class Agaricomycetes; order Agaricales; family Physalacriaceae; genus Armillaria; species Armillaria novae-zelandiae. The sequence goes on along the minus strand of JAUEPR010000066.1, from coordinate 259,069 downwards.
ACTGAGGGTTCATCGCTGTTTAGAGGTCCTGATCGCATGATGAGGATTGAGCTCGCAGGTTTGTAGCCTCGTTGAGCTACGTCCATCCTTTGCGTGAAGAAGTAGCGCAAGCCTGAGTGAGGCTTGACGCCGGCACTTCCTAAACACAGGACTGTGATGTGTCATGTCACTTATCTGCCTTTTCACTGCTTTTGGTGGCACTGACTTATAGTGTCACTGCCGTGGGGGTCATTCCACTCTCTCAGCTTCAGTTTACTGCAGTTGGTTGCTAGCAGACATTCGCATAGGGGACAGTTGTACGTTGGATCATTTCGCCTCAGCCTTCAAGAGTGCTTTGGGTCATATTGGCCACTAACAGGACCTCGATAGTGAGTTTATCACTGTCGACAGGCTCGACTAACTGCAAGCCGTTCCTCCTCTTACTTAACTGGAGATGTCTGTTTGCTTCCCCACATTTGTGGGTACTAGTCCCTTGAGCCACGGAGAGGCCAGACGCTGGATCGCCACTTTGCTAGTGGTGGTCCTTGTTCAAGGGTGAGCTCTCATACTTAGTATGACCTCGACTAGTATCATTCTAAGTTAGAGCATGCACTCTACCAATTGTCACTCAAGGCCACACTGCACGCGACTCTATATTGTGCTCCATACATATATCATTGCACTCTGTGTGTTTGACACTGCGCTCTATCTGTATCTTTTGTTATCTCAGTACCCAGCCATTATGCCATGCATGTATTGATACATATCGCAAAATTACATGCGTAGACACTTTGCAAGCATGTCATATCCCCCACACTAAGCTATGGACCTTCCACAGTCCACCAGTGGGTCTCTGTCTATATGTGCAGGTCTTTATCACTGCACTAATCATCTCTCTTCATGTAGGAAGCTATCAAGTTGTTTGCGATGCTTCTGTTCTTGTGCATGTTTGGAACCGTGTCACTAATGCTGCAATGTACATCATGTTGGAGCATTTAAGTTGTGCAATCCTGTTCCCATTCTTTCTTTCGAATCCTTGCGCATCCAATGTAATACTCTATCATTAATGTCTATAGAGCGACGCGTGAGGTAAGGAATCACCCGGAATGCCACTATCTTCGAACCAATAAGTGCACCATCAAGCTCTGCTAGGATATAATTCCCTGCACTCGAGCGATCTACAACAACCAAAGGTCCCAGATATCTTGGCTTCATCTTAGTATTTAGTGCGCTCTCGATCTGAGTGTTGCGCATCAATACTAGATCTCCTCTCTTGAAGTTATAGGACTTAATCTTATTCGCATTCATAGTTGCGTATTTCAAAGTGTCCTGTCTTTTCTGTTCATCCATGTTATTCCTCATTTCAGCAACCTTATCTGCATGCTTCTCTAGCACAATCATGTGCAAGCTGTGGAGTTCCCAATCTTCTAATATTCTCCCTGGGTACTCAACTAGCCAGGTTGCTTCTATCACATCAAGCGGTAATATGGGATGTGCGCCAGTCACTGCGAAGAAGGGAGAGCATCCCATCTTCTTTCTAACAGTGATCCAGTCAGCCCACATTATTAACAAGAAGTAATGGTGCCATTTTCTCTTGTTTCCTCCGCAAGCCTTGAATAAACTCTGTCTCACATCCCAGTGAGGTCGCTCTATTCTGCCATTTGCTTGCAAGTTGTATGGTGAGATTCTAATCCCTTTAATCCCATACTTTCTCTCTAAATACGCTACTGTGGCTTTAAATGGTTTCCCATTATCGGTTACAATCAAGGAAATACATCCCCATCTACAGATGATGTCTTTGAACATCCATTCTGCAATAGCTTGTGCTGATTCAGTTGCTAAAGTCCTCCCTTCCATCCAACTCGTTAGCGCGCATCGTCCATGTACAATATACTTGTGATGGTTCGAAGCTTCTGGCATATGCATTGTATCTGCATGTAATACCTGGAAGATCGAAGGCATAAAGGTAACAGTCGGTGGGGCCTTGATAACCATCTTCTGTCTCTGTTGGCATATCTCACAGGTGCTAACAAACCAAGAGATATCGTGCTCCATTTCAGGCCACCAGAATCTCTCTTTTACTAGCATCTTTGTCGTGTACATCCCTCGGTGTCCAAGTTGATCATGCGCAGCCTTCATTATATACATGCGCCTGTCTGGATATATAACGAGCTTGTATTTGGACTCTATATCTCATCTATACAGTTTTCCCTTATCCACCATGAAGTTCTTTGCATATCTAATGAAGTTGCAGTACTGGTCATCCTTGAATCCCAATCACACGGTAGGGTTTTCATGCCACTTAATGACAAGAGGTAACTGGTGATCCAGCATTTTTGCATACCTGCTCCTGCACTCTTCATCATAGTGTTCAGTGTCACTATATTCAGCTGCCTCTGGTAGGAGTGGTCCCACATTATACAGTACTGAGTATGTTTCACCGCGCTCTGTTGCCTCCTGCATTACTTTATCTTCATGAAAGTCGTGCACCACTCTGTCAATTGTTACAAAGCCATGCCTCATATCAATTCTCTCTCTTTGAAGTCTGCTATGTCTTCTACTTGGTCCTCTGTCTCATTAACAAATTCCCAAGGGTCCTCTTCTTTTGGACTGTATTCATCTTCTGGGTTCGAGTATTCCTCATCTCCAGGCTGAAAGCTGTGCCTTGATAACCTGTCAGGAGCATGTCTCTCTCCTGGAACATGTACCAAGGTAAAGTGAAACATTAATATGGACTCAATCCACCTGTTTATTGCTGCATTAGGGACTTCGTCTGGGTTCCTAAGCATCCCAGCAATATACTTTGCATCAGTCTCAACTACCAGTTTCCGCACACCAAACAACCAGTGTTGACAAGCATGCAGAGCTCTAAAGAGGCCGTACAATTCTTGTTTGGGCTGCGAGAAACGAGCTTCGCGCTCGTTTAAAACAATAGACCCAAAGAGCATGTATCGTCTTTGTTTAGGGTTGTCTGGGTCTACCTGGCAGATATAAAACCCAATCGCGTGGTATGATGTATCCACACCAAGTATTACCACGGTGAGCAATTCATAATCAATTGGCATTAAAGAAGGGCAATCGCGCAGTGCATCTTTAAGCATCTGCATTGCTTCCTCCTGATCTATACCAAACACAAAGGGTACCTTCAAGCACGTGAGCTTGGTTAAGGCATCTGCTTCCTCCACATAGCCCTTGATAAACATATGATGTGCTCCTACTGTTCCCAGAAAGGAGCACACATCTCCAAGATCTTTGCAAGGACCCCATCTCAATATGACTCCCACTCTATCAGTTTCTGGCTTTCTACCCTCATAAGTGCAGTGGTGTCCCACAACCATTATCTCTGATGCACAAAGTACAGCCTTATGACCAGAGAATGTACCTCCTGCATATTTCATGTGCTGCACAACACGGTCCATATTCTGGAAGTGTTCCCATACAAATCTTCGTATTCCTGCATTTTCAGGTATTCTTTCATAGCCTCCTCCCTTTATTTCTTAGTGCATTTTTGCTCCTCATACAGGAACATCATCTACATAGGGTATTGTAACATGTGGTACCTCCGCTTGCAGGATATAAGTCACATCATCATGAAATATCGGTACTGAGTTAGTCCACCCCATCGGTAATGTCACCAGTTGTAGCATGCCAAACAGCATCTGAAACATCATCATATCTCTTGAGTTTTCATCTAATGTTCTCTCATCATATCCTACATACAAATTGAAGGTACCCCCACAGGAGCATCCTGCGAAATGTTCCGCAAGCTCGTCAGTCGCAGGGGGCACACCAGAGTGCTTTATAGTTACAGCATTCAATGGCTCCAAGCTGTGGACGAGTCTTAGACTCTTCCCATCCTTCTTGACCACACAAAACCACCGCGAGCGATACGAGGAATTTGATGGCTCGTATACTCCAGCTTCGATCTTGGTTTTGATGATTTTACACACCTGATCAAATATCCCAGGTGGAATTGGTATGTTCTTCTGTATCCAGGGAGTATGTTCCACTGCTGGAATGGTCACAGGTGGAAAGTATTCCTCCTTAAAATGACTGCACTCTGTATTGTCCCACGCAAATCCTTCATTCTGTACACTCATGAATTCATGCATAAGTTTGCGCTCCTCTTCCCAAAGGAATTCCTCACTATGTACTTGGTCAATAATCTCTTTGCGCTCCTGGGTATAATGGCCTGTAGGTGTAAACTCGGGTGGATGTGTACTCAACTGAGGCATATCCCTGAGTGGATCACCCTTTATCTCGTGCACAATCCTGAATTCCGAGGGTAGACCTCCAGTAATAGGTCTGACCTTCTGTGCAATTGGTTTGTACTTCTTGGTTGCAAATACATCTCTTACAGAACCAACTGTGGGCTTCGTGTGCATGATGTCTGTTTTCTCATAGAAGTAAGTTGCGGTCTTATCTCCCGTGCTCGTTTGAGCATCGTGCGCAGTCTCCATATACGCACGTGCGTTGTTGGAACACAACTTAGACTCGCACGCAGTCTGCGTGGCCTCTGCTCTGTTTTATTATATCTCTGACATCTTCTAGCACACCAAAATACGAGGATAGTGTCCCACATGCTTTTGTATCCTCGCCACACACCGTTGAGCTCGTGACAGCATACACTGCCTGTAATTCTGCCTTATTAAAAGTCTGAGATCCTGTGGGTTTCGCATATCCGCTGATCACCAGGTCTCCATTGCAATCAGCTTCTATCATTAGTGCTAACTCTCCTTGATCATTGATCAAGTCATTGATCACTGAAAACCCTCCTCAACTTCGCATGTGATGAACTTCTTTTGTCCTCTAGGGAATGTGGGTATCATAGCACATCGCACTGAGTTGGGATCTTTGATTTTAATTGTTTGTCCACCGTCTGCGGTGTTGTAAATGGTACTCGTAGTTGATACATCAAAAGGACAGCCTAACAATACATTGTAAGCAGGGTCCAAATTTTAGAGAGTGCAAGTAATTCTCCAACCGTTACAGCTATGGGGGACTTCATGAGTCTCTCCAATACCTCAGGTGAGTTTCCTCTGTCTTCTACTGGTGCTTTCAGACAATAAGCTGACTGTTTCTCTTCTGCTGTGTACGGTACAAATCCCATTGTCTTCTGCAATCTCTTTGGAGGACCTCCCTGCTTACCCACATTGGTAACATCTGTTGCAACCAGGTATGGTATCTCTGGTTCGGTTGTTGCATCACACGCAGTCGGTATATCCTTGGATACGGGGTCCATCCATACTTGCCTTTTACTCTGGGGGGGCATTACCACTGCCACATTCTTCCTTTTTGTCACTTTAGATACATGCTCCTCATCCTCGCTATCAGACAAGTCACTCAATACCTCCACTCTTACTGCTCCAGTCCGTTTTTTGGTTTTTGCGTCCTCTGGAGGTGATGGTGAACCAGACCTCGCAACTCCACTGATCTTATATTGGTCCCTTCCTGCCTTCATTGAACACCTAGAAAAACCCTGCTCCCTATCTTCGTCAGTTGGTATCTGTGAAATTGGATCGTCAGGTGGAGGGCCTTTACTCCAAGTTCTAGCACCCGTATCATTGCTGGCTTGCAGTGATCTCATCGCATACACCTGTCTCTCTAACTCCTGTTTTTCTTGGAGTAACGTGCTGTATCCTCCTGGCACATGGAACAGACCAGGTGTTGATGTCATAGTAATCACAATATTTTGGCTCTGGACCATGCTAGCCTTTGCACGTGCATAGTACTCGTCAATGCGCTCTTTCACATACTGACCTCGTATGTCTTTGGGGATGTCACCTCCACCAGGAAGACGCACTCTTCCATCTATGAGCTCTATCTTGCCCGACTTGATATATGAGGCTTTGACCAAGGACTCATTTGACATATGCCCATCTGTATCTCCACAGAAAAAGCATGCGCTGAAGAGCTGTCTAAGTGCACAGAGCTAGAAATGCAACAGCATCGAAGACACTGATCACACCCACACCCAACACTACACACACAAACACGCTCAAGTTCGTGGGGGGATTCTAATGCAATGAAAGTAGCGAACCAATACAATTCAATTCTCAATATCTCTAAGATACACGCGCAGCAATAGCGCTTGTATAATATCTAGACTTCTCTAAGTCCAAAGGCTTTTCTCAAGAACAAGAGGGTGTGACTTCCATCAAACATCTCCACAACTTTCTAGCAGTCACTCGGGACTCTAATAACCACTGCACACAATCAATAACACCCTAAACACCACTTAAACAACTGCGCTTGAAGCAGAAACAAATTCCTATTAAATTCAACACACTAATAAACCTCACACATCGCGCGCTAAACCAAAACCTTCGCAAACACGTGGAGAAGTGTCTACACTGACACAAAACTCCGAAACTTCCACAAGAGCCACAGGGTTTGAACCTACATGCTTGAGCTTCCAACCGATCATAGATTCACAAGATTTGAACCTATGCAATCCAGAGAAACCCTGTCCGACAAGCCAAAGGGTTTGAACCTTTGCCAACCTGTGGAAATAACACAGAAAAGTGAACACTAATCAAGCCAAAGGGTTTGAACCTCTGTGCCTGTAATGCCTCGCATCACACAAATGCCCTCAAGAACTCAAAAGGGTGACCTTCAAGACACCATACTCTTATTCTCTCACAGAGCGCAGGTCAAACCAAAACCAGACTCTCTGCACGGAGTGCCACGCTATTTTCTTATCTAAGCGCACAACTTAAATCACACAATAGATATCTGATATGGGTTGTATTCTCTCTCGAAGTTACTAGCTACTCTAAGTGCTAGAGCGCATGGCTGAAAAGCTTTGCACTATTACACTGTGGGCTCGAAACTTGTACTCTACATCTACACTACAGTATTTATACAATTCTACATCACACACATCGATACAACTTAATACAGTACTGTTAGAACCTCGGAACATTATCCCTTGCAACGCACACGTGTTGTTATAGCATGCCCGGGGCTGGACACTTGGTTGGAGGCCTATCTCGAGACCAGACTCTGTTTCCTCATGGTTGATACTCCACTCGCACTGCTCTCTATGCGTTGGCATGTCACTCGTCATTTCCTCGAAGGATACTTGGAGTGACAACCAATCCTATACACTGTATCTCATTCTAATGTTGAGTTTCTAGGTTTCTCTGGTTGGTGGGGGATACCCGTGGTAAGCCTAGGCACTGCGCTCTTTGGCCAAACTGGGTTCTCTCGGAGTTATCTATACTCAGGCATTATTTGGGAGATGCGCATGTGTGCCGCATGATCAGGCCCTGTGCATCATAGATCATTGTGTCATGTAGTTCTCATGCATGTCTTTCAGTAATGCATTAGGGTGTGTATGCAGTCTGCTTCTGGTGCATTCAGTATTGAGTGCTGAGCTCTTGTACTTAGTGTGACCTCAATGAAGTATCATACTAAGTTAGAGCATGCACTCTACCAATAGTCACTTCAGACTTGCGCACGCATGCACGTGTTGTTATACTGCACGCAATGTTGATATCACTGTGCTCTATGGCTATTTTTATATATGCACGCAACACACGTGGCAGATCAATCCTTCTCATATCATGTCTGTCTCTCATCAATTCATTGGAGCACATATCTGATCTGCCTCTAGTGTATTCAATATCAAGTGTTGAGCTCTCATACTTAGTGTGACCTCAACCAGTATCATTCTAAGTGAGAGCATGCACTCTACTAATTGTCACTGACAACTAGCACGCGCGTGCGTTGTTACACTGTGTGCTATCTTGGTTTGATCACTGCACTCTATTTGTTCGACACTGCGCTCGACTCATATATCACTGCACTCCATGTCTATTTCCATCTACATGTGCAGCGCGCGTCTTTTCATGCGCTCTACCTCTGTCTTCCTATATGCGCACGACACGTGTCATAGATCAATGTAGTTCTCCTTGTATCATGCCTGTCTCTCATCAATTCCTTAGAGTGTGTGGCTGATCTGCATCTTAGTGCATTCAGTGTCAAGTGCTGAGCTCTTATACTTAGTGTGACCTCAACTAGTATCATTCTAAGTTAGAGCATGCACTCTACCAATTGTCCCCCAAGGCCGTACTGCACACGACTCTATATTGTGCTCCATACATGTATCATTGCACTCTGTGTGTTTGACACTGCGCTCTATGCATATAGCACTGCGCTCTATCTGTATCTTTCGTTATCTCAGTACCTAGCCATTATGCAATGCATGTATTGATACATTTCGCAAAATTGCGAGCATGTCAGCACGCGATGGGTTATTGCTATGCATATGCCCATACCCCATTACTCTCGGTCCAGGATCTTACGAGGGACCTGGAGCTCAGTTTGATTGCTGTTGTAAGAATGTCAGAATGCTCTTCTGATTTTCCAGCATCAATTTCTCTAAGCTTACGAGTCATTTGTCACTCACAGAGGTCTGCTGCTCGATGAAGTCCTTCATGACTGCCATCACGCTCCCCATCTCTTCTTGCTTTACCATGCAATCCTCGTCCATGGTCACATTGCATGCAGTCATTGTAGACCTGTGCTGCTCTCTTGTGGAAATTGCCGGAATACCTTGCGCTTCATGTCGCTTTCTGTCCATAGACGAGAACACTCCTTGTAGCACATTCAACCCAGCTTGCATAACCTCACTCAAGGTATATGGGTTTGCAAGTTCCCTTTTTGATAGACCCACAGGTAATTGGAGATGCTCTAGCTGCAACTTGATCAATCTGTACAATTCATCAGACATAGGTGCCAAGAAAGCATCCACAAGTTCCCTGTTGGATTGCACCGTCGTGAGCAAAGGTGCCAGGACTTTGAATTCTCTCCTGAACGCCATGTACTCACTCTTGTCAGAGATCTGAGCTATATTGTATTGGCGGACCAATCTCTTCAACTCCAAGACAGCATCATGGTCACCATCATGCACGCCATCATAACAATCCATTACTTCGGATCTGAAGTCCTCATACTTCTCTCCAGTCTTGTACTTGGAGAGTACCTTCCACTGTCGCTCGGTTCGGATATCCATATACGACACAGCAGCTTTTGTCTTCTCATCTTCATCTGTGATTGCACACTTGGTGAAGAGATCTTCAAGGCGTGCAAAGAATCTCTCGAGTTCCTCGGGATCAGAGGAGCTCTCAAATCTTGGTGCAGCCTTCTCATTCAGGCCTGGCATAGAAGTGGCCATCGTTGTAAATTTCTGATTACCAGGCTTTGACTGACCTGGTGGTTGGTTTACAATAGGTTGCGAGTTTGAAACAGAGCTACTTCCATGCTCTGTGGGGATAGTTTCACTGGGGGATACCCAAACTCAAAAGAGACTCAAGTCGGGATCGACTGGTGGAGGGGACACAGATATTGATGCACTCCTCTGCTGTTGAACCGCTTGGTTCGCTTCGATTCTATCCCGGTGACGTTTCTCAGGATCAAGAGGGTAGGCAGGTGGTACTCTAACACCACTCGCTTCTTTCTCTGACCTAGTCTTAGGCTCTCGAGGTGGAATACGTCCAGCTATTCTGACTCAAATACACAATGCTCTCTGGGGTATTTCTACCCTTTTTCACTAAACAATAATTGAGATGATACTCGTCTAGCAGATTTGCTCTCGGAGGAGGAAATCAAAGATAATATATAATTGTTTCACTCACATGCAACTAGATTCTCTTGAATCCAATCATATCAGGTCTTCAAAACTACTTCCCCCCGTCGTGGTGGGCTCCAGATGAAGAGGCATCTGAGTGCACAGCACTAGAAATGCAACAGCGTCGAAGACACTGATCACACCTACACCCAACACTACACACACAAACACACTCAAGTTCATGGGGGGATTCTAATGCGATGAAAGTAGCGAACCAACACAACTGAGTTCCCAATATCTCAAAGATACATGCGAAGCAATAGCACTCGTATAATATCTAGACTTCTCTAAGTCCAAAGGCTTTTCTCAAGAACAAGAGGTGCGACTTCCGTTGCCGGGCCTCAAGGCAAGGGTGTATAACACAATACAACTTTGTCAAACATCTCCACAACTTTCTAGCAGTCGCTCGCGACTCTAATAACCACTGCACACTACCAATAACACCCTAAACACCACTTAAACAACTGCACTCGAAGCCGAAACCAATTCCTACTAAACACAACACACTAATAAAACTTTGCGTGTCGCGTGCTAAACCAGAACCTTCACAAACACATGGAGAAGTGTCTACACTCGCACAAAACTCCGAAACTTCCACAAGAGCCACAGGGTTTGAACCTATGCACTTGAGCTTCTAACCGATCGCAGATTCACAGGGTTTGAACCTTTGCCAACCTGCAGAAATAACACACAAGAGCAAGCACTAACCAAGCCAAAGGGTTTGAACCTCTGCCACCTGTAATGCCTCACATCACACAAATGCCCTCAAGAACTCAAAAGGGTGACCTTCAAGACACCGTACTCTTATTCCCTCACAGAGCGCAAGTCAAACCAAAACCAGAACCACTGCACAGAGTGCCGCGCTATTTTCTTATCTAAGCATGCGACTCAATTCACACAATAGATATTAGGTATGGGTTGTATTCTCTCTCGAAGTTCCAAACTACTCTAAGTGCTAGAGCGCGTGGCTGAAAAGCTTTGCACTATTACACTGGGGGCTCGAAACTTACTACAGTATTTATACAATTCTACATCCTACACATCAATACAACTTAATACAGTACTGTTAGAACCTCGGAACATTATCCCTCGCAATGTGTGCATGTTGTTACAGCCTGCCCAGGGCTGGACACTTGGTTGGAGGCCTATCTCGAGACCAGACTCTGTTTCCTCATGATTGATACTCCACTCGCACTGCTCTCTATGCATTGGCATGTCACTCATCATTTCCTCAGAGGATACTTGGAGTGACAACCAATCATATAGGCTATATCCTATTCTAAAGTTGAGTTTCTAGGTTTCTCTGGTTGGTGGGGGATACCCGCGATAAGCCTAGGCACTGCTCTCTTCGGCTAAACTGGGTTCTCTTGGAGTTATCTACGCTGAGGCATTATTTGGGACACAGACATGTGTGCCATGTGATCGGGGCCCTGTGCATCATCGATCACTGTGTCACGTAGTTCTCTTGAGATCAGGCATGTCTTTTATTAATGCTGTAGAGCATGTATGCAATCTGTTTCTAGTGCATTCAGTATTGAGTGCTGAGCTCTTGTACTTAGTGTGACCTCAATGAAGTATCATACTAAGTTAGAGCATGCACTCTACCAATAGTCACTTCAGACTTGCATGTGCATGCATGCATTGTTATACTGCATGCTATGTTGATATCACTGCGCTCTATGGCTATTTTTATATATACACGCAATGCCCATGGCAGATCAATCCTTCTCGTATCATGTCTGTCTCTCATCAATTCATTGGAGCGCATATCTGATCTGCCTCTAGTGTATTCAATATCAAGTGCTGAGCTCTCATACTTAGTGTGACCTCAACCAGTATCATTCTAAGTTAGAGCATGCACTCTACTAATTGTCACTTGAGGCCGTACTGCGCACGACTCGGTATTGTGCTCCATACGTATATTACTGCACTCTGTGTGTTTGACACTGCACTCTTTCTGTATTTTGTGTTACCTCAGTAACTAGCCCTTATACCATGTATGTATTCATACATATCGCAAAATTACATGGGTAGACATGTTGCGAGCGTGTCAGCATGCAAGTCTGAAGTGACCATTGGTAGAGTGCATGCTCTAACTTAGTATGATCCTTCATTGAGGTCACACTAAGTACAAGAGCTCAGCACTCGATACTGAATGCACTAGAAACAGATTGCATACATGCTCTACAGCATTAATAAAAGACATGCCTGATCTCAAGAGAACTACGTGACACAGTGATCGATGATGCACAGGGCCCCGATCGCATGGCACGCTGCACACGTGTCCCTAATAATGCCTCAGTATCAATAACTCTGAGAGAAACCAGTTTAGCCAAAGAGCGCAGTGCCTAGGCTTATCGTGGGTATCCCCCACCAACCAGAGAAACCTAGAAACTCAACTTTAGAATAGGATACAGCCTATAGGATTGGTTGTCATTGCAAGTATCCTCCGAGGAAATGACAAGTGACATGCCAATGTATAGAGCGCAGTACGGGTGGAGTATCAACCATGAGGAAACAGAATCTAGTCTCGAGATAGACCTCTGACCAAGTGTCCAGCCCCAGGCATGCTATAACAATGCGCGCACGTTGTGAGGGATAATGTTCCGAGGTTCTAACAGTACTGTATTAAGTTGTATTGACATGTAGGATGTAGAATTGTATAAATAATGTAGTGTAGATGTAGAATACAAGTTTTGAGCCCCCAGTGTAATAGTGCAAAGCTTTTCAGCCATGCGCTCTAGCACTTAGAGTAGTTTGGAACTTCGAGAGAGAATACAACCCATATCAGATATCTATTGTGTGATTTAAGTCGTGCGCTTAGATAAGAAAATAGCGTGGCACTCCGTGCAGAGAGTCTGGTTTTGGTTTGACTTGCGCTCTATGAGGGAATAAGAGTACGGTGTCTTAAAGGTCACCCTTTTGAGTTCTTGAGGGCATTTGTGTGACACGAGGTATTACAGGTGGCAGAGATTCAAACCCTTTGGCTTGGTTAGTGCTCGCTCTAATGTGTTATTTCTGCAGGTTGGCAAAGGTTCAAACCCTGTGAATCTATGATTGGTTAGAGGCTCGAGCGTATAGGTTCAAACCCTGTGGCTCTTGTCAAAGTTTCGGAGTTTTGTGCCAGTGTAGACACTTCTCCACATGTTTGTGAAGGTTCCGATTTAGCGTGCGACACGTGAGGTTTTATTAGTGTGTTGTGTTTAGTAGGACTTGGTTTCGGCTTTGAGTGCAGTTGTTTAAGTGGTGTTTAGGGTGTTATTGGTAGTGTGCAGTGGTTATTAGAGTCCTGCGCGATTCCTAGAAAGTTGTGGAATGTTTGATGAAGTTGTATTGTGTTATACACCCTTGCCTTGAGGCCCGGCGATGGAAGTCGCACCCTCTTGTTCTTGAGAAAAGCCTTTGGACTTAGAGAAGTCTAGATATTATACGAGTGCTATTGCTTCATGTGTATCTTAGAGATATTGAGAACTCAGTTGTGTTGGTTCACTACTTTCATCACATTAGAATCCCCCCACGAACTAGAGCGTGTTTGTGTGTGTAGTGTTGGGTGTGGGTGTGATCAGTGTCTTCGACGCTGTTGCATTTCTAGCTCTGTGCACTCAGATGCCTCTTCACCGGTGTCACCCTTGACTGGTTTGAACCGGATATCCTCCACCCCAATCAAGTGAATCCTCCCACTTGGGCATAATCCTATGCCGCCTTCCTTTCAGAGCTCCATACCAATTTTGGTCTGTTCAATGCTGTCAGAGATGCTGAGGATGAACTCAACAATCTTCAGATGCATGATGGATACAGGATCATGAAGTACATAGTTAGCTTCAATGAACATGCCTCCGTCCTTGGCTACAGCGACAACTCCCTCCGTCATGCCTTTCACCGTGGACTTTGCTCGTGAATCAAGGATGACATGGCTCACCATGGAAAACCCAACAACCTCCATGACATGCATACCCTTGCCCAGCAGCTCGATGCTCGCTACTAGACCACGAAAGCTGAGATCTCCAGGGAAAACTGTGACCGGCCCTCCACCTCATCCACTTCCAAACCGAAGGGTTCGGGTTCTAACTCGAGCTCTTCCTACAATTCCATGGCCCCGACATCCTACGGTTCCACTGTGGGTTCTTCACCCACCTACTCCTCCTCCAGCTCCATGGGTGCCTCCAAGAAGCCCTACACTGACAAGCTAGGCAAGGACAGTAAGCTCACATCTGAGGAAAAGGAACGCCACCGCAAGAACAACCTATGCATGTTCTGTGGTAACAAGCACAAGACCAAAGACTGCAACAAGCAAAAAGCTGTAGCTTCCACATGTGGCTGAGCAGCTGAGGTCTCTGACCCTACTCCTGCCTCTGTCGATTCAGCTCCTTCAGAGTCAGAAAAATAGAGAGCAACCCTGCCTCCTCCGTGCAAGGACAGGGTTGCATTGACTGTCATTGCACCTCGGAGATCGTAACCCTCAACACTGCTGCTCTTTCCAACCATTCTCTTACCATATCCCTATCCAGTGAAGTCGGCTCTGGATCAGAGCCTGATGGATCTCCTATCTTCACCATCCTATGTTTTATTGCTCTAGTTGACTCTGGTTCCAGCCATTGCTTCATCAACTCGAAGTACACTAACAATCACAACATCCCTACCAAGTCCATTCCTCCTGTTCAACTTCAGCTTCTCAATGGCTCCACCAGATCTCACATTTTACAATCTGTTACTCTCTCTGTACAATTCCCATCAGGAGATATCATTCCTATTGACTTATACATCACATGTCTTGATTCCTCTTGTAACCTTGTCCTGGGATACAACTGGCTCTCCCGCTACAATCTGTTGATTGACTGGGCAAAGCACAGTATCACTTTCCGTTCAAAGTTATTTGGTGCATCTACTCCAGACATTTCCATGGCCTCTGACGCAACAGCGCAAGCTCACAAGGACCCTTCAGGCCCTATCCCATCCAAACCACCTCCGAGATCCCGACAGACCCCACCAGTGTATGAGCCTATCTACTCATACCCATCCATCCCATCATTTTCTGCTTCAGTTGCCCCCAAGATATCTATCATTTCCGTGGCTGCTTTCATTCGAGCTTGTGCAGAGGAGGGTGCACAACAGTTCACACTCCAACCTTCAATGCCCAGTGTCAGTGGCCAGGCTGCCTCTGCAGCTCCACCAGATTTGTCTGATGTTCCACCAGAGTATCATGACTTTGCCGATGTGTTCAGTGACTCTCTCTCAGAGAAACTCCCCGAGCATTGTCCTTATGATCTCAAGATCAACCTTGAGGAAGGCACCTCACCTCCACTCAGTCCTATTTATTCCCTCTCCAAATCCGAACTCAAAGCCTTACATGAGTTTATCGATGATAACATCCATAATGGTTTCATTTCTCCCTCATGCTCTCCCCATGGAGCCCTGGTACTCTTCATCAAGAAGAAAACTGGTGAACTCAGGCTCTGTGTCAACTTCCGTGGCCTTAAAAAAATCACGAAAAAGGACCTCTATCCACTTCCCCTCATATCTGATCTGCTTGACTCCGCATGTTCCACGTGCATATATACCAAACTCGACCTCCGCCACACCTACTATCTAGTCCATATTGCCAACAGAGATGAATGGAAAACCACATTCCATTGACATGCTTGCAACATGTCTACACGTGTAATTTTGCGATATGTATCTATACATGCATTGTATAATAGCTAGTTACTGAGGTAACCCAAGATACAGAAAGAGCGCAGTGCTATATGTATGGAGTGCAGTGTCAGACACACAGAGTGCAGTGATATATGTAGGGAGCACGATATAGAGTTGCATGCAGTACGGCCATGAGTGACAATTGGTAGAATGCATGCTCTAACTTAGAGTGATACTAGTTGAGTTCACACTAAGTACAAGAGCTCAGCACTTGATACTGAATACACCAGGGGCAGATCAGATACATGCTCTAATGAATTGATGAGAGACAGGCATGATACAAGGAGGAGTGATCTAAGATGCGCACTGCATGCATATATGAAAATAGACATGGAGCACAGTGATCTCAAAATAGCGCACGATATAACAATGCATGCATGTGCACACAAGTCTGGAGTGACAATTGGTAGAGTGCATGCTCTAATTTAGTAAGATACTACTTGAGGTCATACTAAATACAAGAGCTCAGCACTCGATACTGAATGCACTAGAAACAGATGGCATACACATCCTAAAAGCATTAATGAAAGACATGCCTGATCCCAAGAGAACTATGTGACACAATGATCTATGATGCACAGGGCCCAGATCTTATGGCAAGCCATGCACGTGTCCCAAATAAGGCCTAAGTATAGATAACTCCGAGAGAACCTAGTTTGGCCAAAGAGCACAGTGCCCAGGCTTACTGCAGGTATCCCCCACCAACCAGAGAAACCTAGAAACTCAACTTTAGAATAGGATACAGCCTATATGATTGGTTGCCACTCCAGGTATCCTCTGAGGAAATGATGAGTGACATGCCAACACAAAGAGCACAGTGCGAGTGGAGTCTCAACCATGAGGAAACAGAGTCTGGTCTTGAGATAGACCTCTTACCAAGTGCCCAGCCCAGGGCATGCTATAACAATGCATGCACGTTGCGAGGGATAATGTTCCGAGGTTCTAACAGTAATGTATTAGGTTGTACCAACTTGTAGGATGTAGAAATGTATAAATACTGTAGTGTAGATGTAGAATACAAGTTTCAAACCCCTGGTGTAACGGTGCAAAGCTTTTCAGCCATGCACTCTAGCACTTGGAGTAGTTTGTAGCTTTGAGAGAGAATACAACCCATACCTGATATCTATCGTGTGAATTGAGTTGTGCACTTACATAAGAAAATAGCATGGCACTCTGTGCAGTGGTTCTGGTTTCAGTTTGACTTGCGCTCTGTGAGAGAACAAGAGTATGGTATCTTGAAGGTCACCCTTTCGAGTTTTTGAGGGCATTTGTGTGGCGTGAGGCATTACAGGTGGCAGAGGTTCAAACCCTTTGGCTTGTTGGATGGGGTTTTCTCTGGATTGCATAGGTTCAAACCCTGTGAATCTACAATTGGTTAATGGCTCGAGCATGTAGGTTCAAACTCTGTGGCTCTTGTGGAAGTTTCGGAGTTTTGTGTCAGTGTAGACACTTCTCCACATGTTTGTGAAGGTTTCGGTTTAGTGCACAAGGTTTTATTAGTGTGTTGAGGTTATTAGGTTTCGGTTTCTGCTTAGAGCGCAGTTGTTTAAGTGGTGTTTAGTGTGTTATTTGTTGTGTGCTGTGTTTATCAGAGTTGCATGCGACTTCTAGAGAGCTGTGGATACGTTTAACAAAGCTGTGTCTTGTTATACACCCTTGCCTTGAGGCCCAGTGATGGAAGTTGCACCCTCTTGTTCTTGAGAAAAGCCTTTGGACTTAGAGAAGTCTAGATATTATACAAGTGCTATTGCTCCATGCATGTCTTAGAAATATTGAGAACTCAGTTGTATTGGTTCGCTACTTTCATCGCATTAGAATCCCCCCACAAACTTGAGTGTGTTTGTGTGTATAGTGTTGGGTGTGGGTGTGATCAGTGTCTTCAACACTTTTGCATTTCTAGCTTTGTGCACTCAGATGCCTCTTCATCTGGAGCCAACTGTTCTTCCTCTGCCCGCTTCTCTGCGGCCTCCCTCTCCTTCTTTAACTTCAGCTCTTGAAGTTTTTTCGCCCTTTCATGGGCCTTCTTTTGCGTGGCCTCCACGGCCACCGCAGCCTTCTCTGCCACCCACAATTCATGGGCTTCCATGGCGCTCCGATAGGCTTCCTCTTCATCATCCCTGCCAGCATAGAACACTGACAGCTCCTCGACCTCCAAGTCCTCCAGGGTGGCAGGCACGATATATGCCTCCGGCGTCTTCGACCATCGGTATGTCTTGGTCATCATTGGTGCTGGTGAAGAAAGAATAAAGCAAGTAATTCCTACCACCGAGATGGTGGTGGTAACAAGTTAAGAGGTGAAAATCACGTGATATCACACTCACAAATTCCATGCAGCACCCCCGGCCATCGGGATCTGCGCTCTTGAGGGCAAGAACGCTAAAGGGGGGATACTGTAATGATCATGCCGTGGACCCCATGGACCTTGTCCATCATTAACTCCACTGGCTCCAAGTCAATCATCAGAATCCGTCGGATTCCAAATCCCGGTTTCTATCTCTCATTTCATATTCCTATTTCATTTACTTATTTCACATATTTCATTTATCACACCTAGAACCCGTCACGGTAGCGAGTAGGTGTTATATCGGAGTCCACAGAATACTCGACTCCTCTAGATACAGAACATTCCAGATCATGTCACTCTAGCCATACCTACACTATTCCAGACCCCAACCCATCGGACTCCGTCTTAGTATATAAGCTGTACATTTAGTAGTACATACCTCAGTTGGAATATCAACTTGGTTTAGCCCAATAACTCTCGTCCTCACTCTCTTCGGCCTTCAAGCCATAGTCCATCTCTCTACGTTCGTGGACTCCAATAGCTGTTGGACTTAAGCTTTGATCCTAGAGATCATAATCCTGCGGACTCCGTCCGTAATCCTTCTTTGGGCTTTGACCCAAGGGTGACATTGCTAATAGCTTTTCCAAGCCCCACACACTCCACAGAATCCATGGCGTGCATTCCTTTCACTTCATCCTATTGGCATGATCCTAACATGTTCGAAAATTGGTGTGAAGAAAGTGTAAAGTGAAATACATCTGACAGAGTCCGTTCCCGATTAGGCATTGAATTTGCAATAGTTTTCCAGAATCAAATTTGAAATTGGAGATACGGATTCTGATGGGTACTGATAGAAATCGTGATCAAGAAAGAATAGATGAAGTCTTGACTGAGACCTTGCAGATAATGACCTTGGATAATGGTCCTGGTTTGTCTGGGTAACAACAATGGAAATCTTCAATGTATTCTTCTGCGAAGAATTCTGTAATGGGGATCCAGGCAAATTCTTCGTCAGTACCTTCATAGCCCAACCACTGGACACGGTAGAGGAGTGCACAGCGGAACCGACGGTCGAGCTTGGAATCAAGAATCTGTGTGATCTCGAATTGCTCTTCTCCATCGACTTCCATGGGAGGTGGAGGTGGTTGGGTGCGATTAGGAATGGTATTGATTTCCATGGGTTCCATCTGTGAGACGTGAAATACAGGATGGATGGAACAGAGGTCCATGGGAAGTTTGAGCGTGAAGGAATGGGATCCAGGCTGAGCAATGATATTGAATGGTATGAGGAATTTTTCGGAGAATTTCGCAGTAGGACGAGTAGTCCTGATGTATTTGGAGTTAAGGAAAACCTTGTCACCTACTTTGAAGTCTGGAGCTGGGGACCGTCGTTTGTCCGCTTGGAATTTGTAATGAGACTGAGCGTGAGTGATTTCGTCTCTAAGGAATTGGTGAAGATCATTGAGGTTGACTATGAAATCGCAAGCCCAGGTGGAGGCAATGTCATGTTCAGGGTACACTGTGATGTTAGGATGGTAACCCTTGTTAGCGAAGAATGGAGAGATTCCAGTGGAAGCATTTGGAGCATTATTGTACACAAATTCAGCAATGGGTAGTAAGGTATCCCAATTGTCTTGTTGATAAGAACAATAGATATAGATGTATTGCTCGAGGGTTTGGTTAGCATGTTCAGTTTGTCTGTCGGCTTCTGGATGATAACCAGAAGTGAAGTGAAGCTCCATATCAAGAGATTTGGCTAGGGCACAAGTGAATTGGGAGACAAATTTGGAGCCATGGTCAGAAGTGATGTGGTTGGGAATGCTATGCTTGGAGAAGACATGGGTGATGAAGAGCTGAGCTAGCTCTGAGGAGTTGATGGTGTCGTGAGTGGGAATGAAAATGGCTTATTTACTTGCACGGTCAATAACGACAAGGATGGCAGTGAATCCATTGGATTCCAGGAGCTGTTCAATGAAGTCCATGGAGATGGAATCCCACAGCTGTTCTGGTACAGGCAAGGGTTTGAGTAAGCCAAATGGGCGGTGTCTAGGTGTTTTGTTATGACCACAGGTAGTACAGGATTTAACGTAGTGGCGAATGAATTCATGCATCTGTGGCCAGGTGTAATGCCATCAGACTAATTCAAGAGTCCTGTTTTGACTGACATGACCTGCCAAGATATGGTCGTGATTGTTTTGGAGGACACAAAGACAGAGATCTGCGGAGTCTGGGACATAGATGCGATTGTCAAGGCGGAGTATTCCTGACTCATCCACAGACCACCAGGAAGGATTGGAAGGGGAAGAAGCAAGGCAGAAGCCTTCGGTTGCCATGGAATCCGCAGGTTGTGCGAGCTTGATATCAGAATGCATTTGGTCTACATACATGATTGCACTAGCGTGGAGTATGGGACCTTCAAGAAAAGTCATGCAGAGAGAAGTGGAGAGTTGCTCTTGAGTAAATACAGGGCAGAAATTGTGAGGATTGACCTGGGCATATTGACTATCCCCCTCTTTAGAGTAGACATCCCATCATCTAGTGAGTGCATCCGGTTTCCCACCTAATTTTCCTGGATGGAATCAGATAACTAGGTTGAACTGGGAAAGGAATTCAGACCAGCGGACTTGCTGGCATGTGAGGACCTTGGTAGTAGAGAAGTACTCAAGGTTCTTGTGATCAGTAACAATGTCGATGGATTCCACAGAGCCTTTGAGGTAATGGTGCCAGTATTTAAAGTCTTCAAAGATGGCAAGAAGCTCTTTTTCATGGGTATCATAGTTGAGTTCAGCTCTGTGGAAACTGTGGGACAAGAAGGATATGGGGTGAATTTCCCCATCATCAAGGTAGATGGCATGGATAGCAGCAATAGTGTAGTTGGAGGCATCAGTTTCCACGACAAGTTGACAGTCAGGAATCCAATGGGTAAGGATAGGAGTGTGAGTGAAAGCCTGTTTCAACTCGTTGAATGCAGCTAAGCATTTGTCATCGAATTTCCACAGAATACCCTTTCGTGTAAGACATGTTAGAGGTAGAATGATCTCACTGTATTTGTAGATGAAATGGTGGTAGAAATTGGCAAAACCAAGAAATGATTGGATATCTTTGACCTTCCATGGGATCGGCCAGTCAACAATAGCTTTGACTTTGTCTTCAGCCATTCGTAAGCCTTCAGGAGAGAGGATGTAGCCTAGATATTCCACAGAATCCTGATTGAACTCACATTTAGAACCTTTGCAGTAGAGCCCATTGGCTTGAAGTCTGCATAGGACTTCACATACATTCTTTTAGTGTTCCACGGGATCATCAGAGTAGATGAGGATATTGTCAAGGTACATGACAACAGAGACATTGAGCCTGTCTGCAAAAATGTCATTGACAAAACATTGGAAAGCCACTGGAGCATTGGTGAGACCAAATGGCATGATGTGCCATTCAAAAGACCCATAGCAGGTATGGAATGCGGTTTTCCATTCATCTCCATCAGCAATATGGACTAGATGGTAGGGGTGGTGGAGGTTGAGTCTGGTATATATGCGTGCAGAATGCATGGAATCAAGAAGATCGGATATGAGAGGAAGTGGATAGTGGTCCTTTTTCATGATTTTGTTAAGGCCGCGGAAGTCAACACAGAGCCTGAGTTCACCAGTTTTCTTTTTGACGAAGAGCACCGGAGCTCCATGGTAAGAGCATGAGGGGGAAATGAAACCATTATGGATGTTATCGTCGATAAACTCATGTAAGGCTTTGGGTTCAGATTTGGAGAGGGAGTAGATGGGTCCGAGCGGAGGTGAGGTGCCTTCCTCAAGGTTGATCTTGAGATCATAAGGATGCTGCTCGGGGAGTTTCTCTGAGAGAGAGTCACTGAACACATCGGCAAAGTCATGATACTCCAGTGGAACATTAGACAAATCCGGCAGAGCTGCAGAAGCAGCCTGGCCACTAACACTTGGCATTGAAGGTTGGAGTGTGAACTGTTGTGCACCCTCCTCTGCACAAGCTCGAATGAAAGCAGGCATGAAAATGATAGATATTTTGGGGGCAACCAAAGCAGAAAATGATGGGATGGACAGGTATGAGTAGATAGGTTCATATGCTGGCAGTCTGTCAGGATCTCGGAGGTGGTTTGGATGGGATAGGGCCTGAAGGGTCCTTGCGAGCTTGCGCTGTTGTGTTGGAGGCTGTGGAAACATCTGGAGTAGATGCACCAAATAGCTTTGAATGGAAAGTGATACTGTGCCTTGCCCAGTCAATCAATGGATTGTAGTGGGAGAGCCAGTTGTATCCCAGGACATGGTTACAAGATGAATCAAGATGTGTGACATAGAAGTCAATAGGAATGATATCTCCTGACAGGAATCATATGGAGAGAGTAACAGATTGTGAGATGTGAGATCTGGCAGAGCCGTCAAGAAGCCAAAGTTGAACAGGAGGAATGGAATTGGTAGGAATATTGTGATCATTAACATACTTCAAGTCAATGAAGCAATGGCTGGAACCAGAGTCAACTAGAGCAAGAAAAAGTAGGATGGTGAAGATAGGAGATCTGTCAGGCTCCAATCTGGTGCCAACTTCACTGGATAGAGATATGGTAAGGGAATGGTTGGAAAGAGTGGCAGTGTTGAGGGTTACAGTCTCCAAGGTGCAGTGACAGTCAACACAACCCTGTCCTTGCACAGAGGAGTCAGGGTTGCTCTCTATTTTTCCGACTCTGAAGGAGCCAAATCAACAGAGGTGGGAGTAGGGTTAGAGACCTCAGCTGTGCAGCCATGCATGGAAGCCATGGCTTTTCACTTGTTGCAGTCTTCAGTCTTGTGCTTGTTGCCACAGAACATGCATAGGTTGTTCTTGCAGTGGTGTTCCTTTTCCTCGGGCGTTATCTTACCATCCTTGCCTAGCTTGTCAGTGTAGGGCTTCTTGGAGGCACCCATGGAGCCAGAGGAGAAGTAGATGGATAAAGAACCCATGGTGGAACCATAGGATTTCAGGGCCATGGAGTTGTAGGAAGAGCTCAAGTTAGAACCTGAACCCTTAGGTTTTGAAGTGGAAGAGGTGGAGGGCCGGTCACAGTTTTCCTTGGAGACCTCAGCTTTCCTAGTCCAGTAGCGAGTGTCAAGCTCCTGGGCAAGGGTATGCATGTCGTGGAGGTTGTTGGGTTTTCCATGGTGAGCCATGTCATCCTTGATCCATGAGCAAAGTCCACAGTAAAAAGCATGACCAAGGGAGTTGTCACCATAGCCGATAATGGTGGCATGTTGATTGAAGCTAACTATGTACTTCATGATCCTGTCTCCATCATGCATCTGAAGATTTTTGAGTTCATCTTCAGCATCTCTGATGGCATCAAATAGACCAAAATTGGTATGGAGCTCCAAAAGGAATGCTGCATAGGAATATGCCCAAGCGGGAGGATTGGCTTGATTGAGATGGAGCATATCCGGTTCGAACCAGTCAAGGGCAACACCAGAGAGGAAGGATATGGCATAGTTGACTTTGGCAGTGTCCATGGTGAATGTGTTGGGCCTGTCATTGAAGTTCAACTGCAAGGAGACAATGAATGCCTTAAGTTTCTGCAGGTCCACTCCATTGAAGGTGTCCAGTTCTTTCACTTTGGTATGGATGGCCTGCTGAGGCAGATTGTTAACTTGGCAGGTAAGGCCATGGAGGAGATCCATGAACTCTGTCATGAAGCAGTGTTTGTCATTGGGATCAGGATTGGGAGGGTTAGGAGGGTTACCACCTGGTCTGCTGGGACCCCTGGGACCCCCAGGGCCACCTGGATTGGGTGGGCCAGCTGGTGGACCGGGGCGCCATGGATTGCACAGAAGGCGATTGCTAGGGGAATCAGGCTCACCATCACTGTCACTGGGGTCCCCATTGTCACTATCTTCCTGAACTGGGAAGGTTGGCTGTGCAGATTGATTGCACAGGGTTTCCGGGATGATGCTTTGATAATTACCCCAACCATTTGAACTAGCGGATTCCACAGAGAATGGGTTGGGAGTGGTGTTGATGTCAGATTGGCAGGCAGTGAAGCCACTGTGATTGTAGGTTTCCCTATGGGGATACTGTGCAGAGGCTGAGTCCTCGCCAAAGAGGTTGTGATCACCTTTCAATGCGGAGGCAGGAATGTCATGCATGGAGAGACATGATACAGGCAGAGCCATGGAGGATAATTGTGTTTGTGGAGGTCTGAGGGTTGTGTTAGACATTCCTAAAAATTTCAACTCAAGGGTTTGAGTTTGAATATACTGTTAGGATTGTGCCAATAGGAGTAAGTGAATGGAATGCATGCCATGGATTCTGTGGAGTGCATGGGGCTTGACGAAGCTATTAGCAATGTCACCCTTGGGTCGAAGTCCAAAGAAGGATTACGGATGGAGTCTGTGGGATTATGATCTCTAGGATCCAAGGTTAAGTCTAACAGTATTGGAGTCCATGGATGTACAGGGGTGGATTATGGCTTGAAGGCCGAAGAGAGTGAGGACGAGAGTTATTGGGCTAAACCAAGTTGATATTTGAACTGAGGTATGTACTACTAAATGTACAGCTTATATACTAGGACGGAGTCTGATGGGTCGGGGTCTGGAATAGTGTAGGTATGGCTAGAGTGGCGTGATCTGGAATGTTCTGTATCTAGAGGAGTTGAATATTCCGTGGACTCTGGTATAACACCTACTTGCTACCATAATGGGTTCTAGGTGTGATAAATGAAATATGTGAAATTAGTGAATGAAATAGGAATATGAAATGTGAGATAGAAACCGGGATTCAGAATCTGATGAATTCCAATGTTTGACTTGGAGCCGGTGGAGTGGATGATGGACAAGGTCCATGGAGTCCATGGCATGATCATTACACATATAGCCCATGCTGAAGTTCCCACACCCAATCTTCTTTTCTGGATTCTTCAAATCCTCTTGGTTGTTCCATGTACTGTGTCTCATCTTCATGGAGCAAGCCATAAAGAAATGCCATCTTTACATCAATTTATTGGGCATCCCAGACAAGTGTGGCCACGATGTGGAGAAGGATCCTCCAGGATTCCATGCAGGCAGTAGGTGAGGTTGTCTTGGTATAGTCTCATCCATAGATTTGCTCGAAACCTTTGAAAACTAGGTGTACTTTCCATCTGACCGCAGTACCATTTTCATCATGCTTTATGCAGAAAACTGGGCAACCTTTTCATATTTTGTGGTCTTGAGGAACAGCAGACCTAGGGACCAGTTTATAGATACCCATTTCCTTCAATGACTTCAGTTCATCTTGGTATCCTTTGAGCCAATGCTGTGCATCTGCTGAGGCTTGCGCTTCTTCCCAGGAATTGGGTTCATCCTCCAGTTGTATAGCACTGTAGGCACTGTGCCCAAGTGTCGCAAATAGGTCATCAAGGTATTGAGCATTTTCTGGTCCAAGACTGTCAGCCAAGGTTTCTTGGAGTTCACGTTGTGTGGCACCATCGGCAATCTCAGGGTCATGGGGTGGGACTGCAGCACGGAGTTCAGCTAAAGCCCTTCTTTGTTCATCTTGAATAGCCTTGACATGAATAGCACTTTGTTGGGATTCTTCAATGGCATGCTCTAGACAGGAATTTTGGGTAGTGGTATCGGTAGATGCAACTCTAGATGATCTTCATGGAGGAATTTTATCTTTGTCATGCTCTGGCTGTGGTACAGGAAAATTGGGGTGTGGTTGGGCGTTGTTGAGGATCTGGTTGATTGGATTTGGGTGGGTGTTTATTCCATCAAGGTCATCTGAATCTTCACAGATTACTTGTTGGAATTCAGGTTTTGGAGGTATCTGTAGGATATTGTCAGCAGCACTAGGGGATTTAGTTGTAGAAGTGGAAGTGTTCTGATGGCTCTCAATAAATGATACATTGTATGAGGTGATGATCTTCTTGGATGCCTGATGATAGCATCTGTACGCCTTTGCATTTGTTTCATACCCTACCAAAATGCACTCAATGGAGCACTCATAGATTTTTGGATTATGCTGGTTTTGAATGAGCACAAATGCATGACATCCTATCTCCCGGAGGTGGGATAAATTTGGCTTCTTCTTGAACCATTTCTTGTAGGGGGTTTTGCTGCTTAGTGACTTGGTAGTGGTTAGATTGTTGAGGTAGGAGGCGATTACATAGAGCTCATCCCATAGATTTGAGGGAAGAGAAGCATGTATTTGCATTGTTCGTGCTTTGTTCATCAGTGTATGATGGCATCGTTCAACTTTCCCGATGTGTGCAGATGTATAGGGTGCTGTAAATTCTTGAGTGGTTCCTCAAGTTTTCAGCCAGGCTTCCATTTCTGAAGATTTGAGTTCACTGTTGTCCATTCTGTATATTCCAACTTTGAGGCTAGTCTCCTCCTCGTGTGCTAGCTCCCACACCTTGAGTTCAGGGTAGCTGTCATCCTTTTTCACTAGTGGTATCGACCAGGCATGGCTCGTATGATCATCAACAATGTCCATGATATAATTATTGCCAGTTCTCAAAGTTACAGCATGTGGTCCACTCAAATCTACCCACACAATCCCCAACAGTCATGTTGCTGTATGTCCTTCCTCATGTTTTTTTGGAATGGGTGTTTTAGTCTGTTTTCCAGAAATGCAGGATTGGCATTTTGGGGGAATGTGGGACAGATTGATAGGCATACCTTCAGCAGCTTGCAATTGGACCATCTTGACAATGGCTTGGTAGTTTGGGTGGCCGAGCCTTTTGTGCCAGGTTTTGAGGTTTGGTTCATGTTTTGTGACAATCATAGCATGTTCAACCTCTAGTGATGAGAGATCGAGGTTATAGAGGCTTTGTGTGGGACTCAGTATGCCTTAGGCAATAATTGCACCAGTGTTTTTGCATGACAGCCAGCATGAGGTATCATCAAAGTGAGCAATAATTTGGGAATGGCGAGCTAAGGCCAGAATGGACATTAGTTGTACAGTCATGTTTGGAATGAACAGTACATTTTCTAAGACAATGTTGGCACCACAAGCATTTTGAATTTTCACAGTGCCAATCCAAAGGGCTACAATGGATGAATTCCCCATGCCTC
Source organism: Armillaria novae-zelandiae (assembly GCA_030435655.1). Classification (NCBI taxonomy): domain Eukaryota; kingdom Fungi; phylum Basidiomycota; class Agaricomycetes; order Agaricales; family Physalacriaceae; genus Armillaria; species Armillaria novae-zelandiae. The sequence continues at coordinate 232,431 of JAUEPR010000066.1, read as the reverse complement.
ATACAATTTTGGTGGGGATTGCCTTGAGAGTCAGGAAATCAGATTTGTCAGGTGTGATGTGAGTGGTGGCTGCGGTGTCCAAGAAGTATGGGTAGTCCTCCATTGATAGGCTGGTGCGAGATGTCTGGTCAAGCAGCGCTACAGTTACTGCAGCTAGATCGACATCCCTCCTCCTCTTGTTCCAGTCTACAGTGGTCGTTGTCTCATTTTCGAAGGCAAGCCAGCCTTCGTATTCCATGATTTCAGCAGGGGAGATAGGCAGTAAGGACTCTAGGAAGGCAGGAGTGATGGCGTTGACATGCTTGCAACGTGTCTATGCATGTAATTTTGCGATATGTATCAATACATGCATTGTATAATAGCTGGTTACTGAGATAACAAAAGATACAGATAGAGCGCAGTGTCAAACACACAGAGTGCAGTGATATACATATGGAGCATGATATAGAGTTGCATGCAGTACAGCCTTGGGTGACAATTGGTAGAGCGCATGCTCTAGCTTAGAATGATACTAGTTGAGGTCACACTAAGTATGAGAGCTCAGCACTTGATACTAAATGCACTAGAGGCAGATCAGCCACACACTCTAAGGAATTGATGAGAGAGAAACATGATATTGGGAGAACTACATTGATCAAAGACATGTGCTGCATGCATATAGGAAAATAGACATAGAGTGCAGTGGAATATGAATAGAGAGCAGTGTTATCCACAACACACACAATTCAACACACACTGACATGCTCCCAATGCGTTTACCAATGTAATTCTGTGAAATGTATCGATATATACATTTTACAACATCCTGGCATCAAGATAACAAAGAATAGGAATAGAGCGCAGTATAATTCACACAGAGTGCAGTGATATCCATATTATGTGTGATACAACACGCATGCGTATCAGTCATGAGTGACGATTGGTAGAGTGCATGCTCTAACTTAGAATGATACTAGTTGAGGTCACCCTAAGTATAAGAGCTCAGCACTTGATACTGAATGCACTGGACATAGACTACAAACGCACTCTAAACTATAAATCCTGGGGAAACTACGTGACCCATTGATCTATGATGCACAGGGCACCAATCGATCAGAGAGTCATGCACATGTATGAAATGATGTCTAATAATAGATAACTCCGAGGGAACCCAATTTGGCCACAGAGCGCAGTGCCTAGGCTTACCGTGGGTATCCCCCACCTACCAGAGAAAACTAGAAACTCAAGAATAAATGAGGATACAGCCTATATGACCAGCTGTTACTCCTGGTATCCTCCAAAGAAATAATGAGTGACATGCCAACCAATAGAGCACAGTGCAAGTGGAGTCTCAACCATGAGGAAATAGAGTCTAGTCTCAAGATAGACCTCTGACCGATTGTCCAGCCCTGGGGATGCTATAACAACATGCACGCATTGCGAGAGACATTGTTCCGAGGTTCTAACAGTAGTGTATTAAGTTGTACCAACTTGTAGGACATAGAAATGTATAAATACAATAGTGTAGATATAGTAACATAGGTTTCCGACCCCCCATGTAATAGTGACAAGCTTATTTGATACGTGCACAATCATTTGGAGCTGTTTGAGCCTTGCACTTTGTCCATTAGTGACGAGTCAGAGGTGTTGAACCCCAATTGTGATGGTGCAAGAGACAATAGCTACTCGCTCTAGCATTGGGAGCTGTTTGTAACTTCGAGCGAGAGAATATAGATGTCTTTGATATAAATTTGAGTGATTTGAGTCGTGAGCATGGCCGATAAGGCTTGCAGGGCACTCCATACTTAAGTTGCATTGATTGTTTGACTTGAGCTCTGTGTTGGGATTGAGAGATTTGTGTCAGTGTAGGCACTTCTCTATTGTTTGAGGGTTTCGTGTGACGTGAGGCATTACAGGCAGCAGAGGTTCAAACCCTTTGGCTTGGTTAGTGCTCGCTCTGTGTTATTTCCAGAAGTTGGCAAAGGTTCAAACCCTTTGGCTTGTCGGACGGGGTTCTCTGTGTTTGTGTGTATTCTCTGGATCGCATAGGTTTGAATCCTGTGGGTCTACGATCGGTTAGGAAACTCGAGCGCGTAGGTTAGAATCCTGTGGTTCTTGTGGATTTTTTAGTAGGAATTGGTTTCTGCTCCGAGCGCAGTTGTTTAAGTGGTGTTTAGGGTGTTATTGATAGTGTTCAGTGGTTATTAGAGTCCCGCGTGATTCCTAGAAAGTTGTGGAGACGTTTAACGAAGTTGTGTTGTGTTATACACCCTTGCCTTGAGGCCTGGCAATGGAAGTTGCACCTCTTGTTCTGAGAAAAGCCTTTGGACTTAGAGAAGTCTAGATATTATACGAGAGCTCTTGCTCCGCGTGTCTTAGAGATATTGAGAATTCAGTTGTTTTGGTTTGCTACTTTCATTGCATTAGAATCCCCCCACAAACTTGAGTGTGTTTGTGTGTGTAGTGTTGGGTGTGGGTGTGATCAGTGTCTTCGACGCTGTTGCATTTCTAGCTCTGTGCACTCAGATGCCTCTTCAGCATCTGAGGTGAGCGTGGTGAATTCCATCTTCTCGGATTGCGGAGAGGCATCCGAGATGGATATGGGGGTAATAGAACCAGCAGTTGGATCAAATAGGTATGCCTTTCCAGCATTGTCCTTCACAATTGACAATGTTGACTTCTTTGACTGGTCACCACCTCTTTTGGCCTCACGATCACATTTTTTTGCAGCCCTTGACTCATCAATCGTCTTCCCTTCCATGCCTCCACCTTCCACAACACAGTATGGCATAGTGTGACCATTTGGAGTGGGACATTTTGGGTTGATGCACAAGTTGGGGGTTGATGCAGTGTTTTGGAGACAAGGACAAGTGGTGGTGGTCACAGACAAGGCAATATCATTGGCCTTGGCATCATCTGTATCAAACAGTTGCTGCTGAGTGTCTAGATCACGTCGGATGTTGGAGGATGAGACAGGATTAGTTTTTGTGGAACAATTAATTGACGGAGCAATGGAGGTTCGTACAGTGGCAAGTTCACCAGAAAGAGAGTTAAGCATAAGAATGCAGAGGAACAAATTGGGTGAGGGAGATCCCATCTTCCAGATTCGTGTATTTAGCTCGACAAGTCTAGATGTAGTGATGGCCAGCCATTCGGACCGGGAGTAGCGAATATTGAGTGCTTCCTGGATTAGATTAACCTGAATGATTGGGCCTTCTTGCTCATGGCACATTTTGAGAGCAGTCCACACAGCCTTTGATGATGAGCTGTGGCCACTCATAAAATCTTTCTCAGCTTTGACGGCCTTGAGGTTCATGAATGCACAAATTGCACGATCATTTGTTTGCCAGTTCATGTAAGCTCGAGGTTCAAGACTCTTGTCAGGGCATGGTAAGCAGTTGAGTAGGTGACCGTCAATCCCTCCAGACATTGCAAGATGATTGAGGACATTGTCACTCCATTCCTGCCAGTTGTTGATCTCTTTGTTGAGATTAGCCACCATGAACAGGGAACTTTGAATAGTAACAACAGATATTGAAGGTTTTGTCGTGTCAGTAGATAGTGGAGTGCTGGGGGGAGGTACCACCATGCTCGAGGAGTCCTCTGTGGAGATTGTCATGGTGGCTCAGTGGCATGGAGTCCGAAAAGTTCAGTGGCAAACAAAGTGAAACTTGATAGTTCTGTGTATTTGTGTCGATATAGGGCCAAAAACTGGATCTGGACAATAACTCTCAGCTTAAAGCTTGAGATATAAACCCATAACCTGTTAGAATCCGATCTATAAGAAGAGTGACTCAGTCTTGACATGTCAGTGTGTTAACGGACTTGTATTGTCATACCTATAAGAAGAGTGACTACAACATTGTAAGTAAAGTACATCATGAGAAATAGTGAGTCTCTTACCTCAGTCTCGACATGTCAGTGCATTAACAGACTGAGAAAAAGAGGCAGAACAAGGAACTACACTACTTATATAGTGGCAAAACAAAGACAGGTCCTTGGTGCTTGCCAAGAACACAATTAGGCACCAACAGTCACTACGGGGATTGTACCACCACCTAGCCCTTTATAATGCTGAGTTAATGCTGAGGTGGTGGTTTTTTTTGTAGGGGTATGATGGCACATGTTTTTGTGAATAAAATTTATCTTTTCTCACCATATCCGCAAGTGTTTTAAGCACTGTTCTTAGCCTGAGTTTACATAAAAAATAATTCAACTTAACCAATTTGGCTAGATAATGAACTAGCTGTGAGGAATATTAAAAATACTTATTTAAATTTCAGCGAGGTTGAGCTGATAAATCAAAATACTAACTCACAGCCTTGCTGAGCAGCTAGTCTTGGCTATCTTTAAAAATGCAATAGAATGTATCCTCTCCATAGATTCTTAGTAAATGTAGGGTATATTTTATTTTCTCTCATCATGTACTCAAGATTGATCTTGTGCTAAAGGCTGAAGAACGAAAAAATCAACTTAGGGTTTGCAGATGATGGAAAGGGTGATAAATTATTATCACATGTCAGCATTTATGCAGTGGGAATATCCTGAGGAAATTATAAACATAATCGGTCCAGAAATGGTAATATAGTCATGAGTAATATTAAAATTGTGTCATTACTCATGACTATATTACCATTTCTGGACCGATTATGTTTATAATTTCCTCAGGATATTCCCACTGCATAAATGCTGACATGTGATAATAATTTATCACCCTTTCCATCATCTGCAAACCCTAAGTTGATTTTTTCGTTCTTCAGCCTTTAGCACAAGATCAATCTTGAGTACATGATGAGAGAAAATAAAATATACCCTACATTTACTAAGAATCTATGGAGAGGATACATTCTATTGCATTTTTAAAGATAGCCAAGACTAGCTGCTCAGCAAGGCTGTGAGTTAGTATTTTGATTTATCAGCTCAACCTCGCTGAAATTTAAATAAGTATTTTTAATATTCCTCACAGCTAGTTCATTATCTAGCCAAATTGGTTAAGTTGAATTATTTTTTATGTAAACTCAGGCTAAGAACAGTGCTTAAAACACTTGCGGATATGGTGAGAAAAGATAAATTTTATTCACAAAAACATGTGCCATCATACCCCTACAAAAAAAACCACCACCTCAGCATTAACTCAGCATTATAAAGGGCTAGGTGGTGGTACAATCCCCATAGTGAGTATATTGCTGGGATGCTTAGAAACCCAGATGAAGTCCCTAACGCAGCAATAAACAGGTGGATTGAGTCAATATTAATGTTCCACTTTACCTTGGTACATGTGCCAGGAGAGAGACACACTCTGGATGGGTTGTCAAGGCACAGCTTTCAACCTGGAGATGAGGAATACTCAAATCCAGAAGACAAATACAGTCCACAAGAAGAGGACCCTTGGGAATTCATTAATGAGACAGAGGACCAAGTAGAAGAGATGGCAGACTTCAAGGACAGGATTGACATGAGGCATGGCTTTGTAACCGTTGACAGAGCGGTGCATGACTTCCATGAGGATAAAGTAATACAGGAGGCAACAGAGCATGGTGAAACCTACTCAGTACTGTATAACGTGGTGACATGCCCGCTAGGTGTTTATGCATGTAATTTCGCATTTTATAATATTATACACAAGTTGAGAAGTCCCATGACTGAAATAAGAGAGATTAGAGAAGAGCGCAATGAAATAAACATAATACCATGTATATTTGAAGTGACTATTGGCAGAGTGCATGCTCTAGCTTAGGGAGATACGAGACATGGTCATCCTAAGTACAAGAGCCCAGTGTTCGATACTAGCTGCACTAAAATGAAGTGGCGTGCGTACTCTAAAAAGATAATTGAATACATGTGCGGTGTAAATGAACTATGAGGAACATTGATCTATGACATGCAAGGCATGGATCGACTGGCAACTCGCACGTGTCATATAATGAACACCCAAGTCCAGATAAAACCGAGATACTACACTTCGGCCGAGACACACAAGGTCTAGACACCAAGCAAGTCACCTTGCCAACTGAAAGACAATAGAAGAATGTGAGTGGAGTGAATCCTGATAGGTGGGAGCTCCGAGGAGATAACATGTGATGGGTTACGTGCTGCACATAGTGCTAACCAACATTGCTACCATGCATGCGATACGAGTCTGGGTCTTAATTGGCCTTCTGACCAACATGCTATGAGATGGCATGCTCAGGCGGAACGTGCGGGACACAGACGATTGAGCTCCGAGCAGGAAATAGTACTAAAACTGGTTGTATTAATTTGTAGAGCACATAATGTATAAATACAGTAGTATAGAAGTAGTGTACAAGTTTCGGACCCCCGGTGTAACGGTGCAAAGCAGATCAGCTACACGCTTGAGCACTTGGAGCAGTTTGTAGCTTCTAGAGAGAGAAAACAACCCATATCAGATACATATTGTGTGATTTAAGTTGCGTGCTTGGATAAGACAGTGGCATGGCACTTTGTGCAGTAGTTTTGGTTTTGGTTTGACTTGCGCTCTGTGAAAGAATGAGAGTATGGTGTCTTGAAGGTCACCCTTTCGAGTTCTTGAGGGCATTTGTGTGACATGAGGCATTACAGGTGGCAGAGGTTCAAACCCTTTCGTCTGATTAGTGTTTGCTCTTCTGTGTATTTCTGCAGGTTTGCAAAGGTTCAAACCCTTTGGCTTGTCGTCCAGAGTTTCTCTGGAGCGCATAGGTTCAAACCCTGTAGTTCTTGTGGAAGTTCCGGGAGTCTGGTGTCAGTGTAGATGCTCCTCCATGTGTTTGTGAAGGTTACGGTTTAGTGCATGAGGTTTTAAAGTGTTGTGTTGAGATTTAGTGGTTTCGTTTGGTGACTATTTGAGTTGCATGCAATTACTAGAGAGTTGTGGTTACGTCTATCAGTGTTTAGAGTGTTTAGAAAGCCCTTTGCCTTGAGGCCAAGTGACAAACATCACACCTCTTGTTTAGAGATAACCTTTGGACTTAGTAAAGTCTAGATACAAGACAAGCGCTATCGCTTTACATGTATCTTAGAGATATCGAGAATATAGTTGCCTTAGTTTGCTACTTTCATTGCATTAGAATCCCTGCACAAACTAAAGAGTGTGTTTGTGTGTGTAGTGTTAGGTGTGGGTGTGATCAGTGTCTTCGACACTGTTGCATTTCTAGCTTTGTGCATGCAGACAGCACTTCAGTGGGACCACTCCTACCAGAGGCAGCTGAATATAGTGATACTGAACACTATGATGAAGAGCACAGGAGCGGGTATGCAAAAATGCTGGATCACCAGTTACCTCTGGTCATTAAATGGCATGAAAACCCTACCGCACAATTACCAGGATTCAAGGACGACCAGTACTGCAACTTCATTAGATATGTGAAGAACTTCATTGTTGATAAGGGCAGACTGTATAGACAAGATGTAGAGTCTGAATACAAGCTCATTATATATCCAGAGAGGTGCATATATATAATGAAGGCCATGCATGATCAACTTAGACACCGAGGGATGTACATGACAAAGATGCTAGTAAAAGAGATTCTGGTGACCTGAAATGAAGCATGAGATCTCTTGTTTTGTTAGCACCTGTGAGATATGCCAACAGAGACAGAAGACTGTTATCAAGGCCCCACTGACTGTTACCTTTACAACTTCAATCTTCCAGGTACTACATGCAGATACAATGCATATGCCAGAAGCTTCGAGCCATCACAAGTATATTGTACATGGATGTTGCGTGCTAATGAGTTGGATGGAAGGGAGGACTTTAGCAACCGAATCAGCACAAGCTATTGCAGAATGGATGTTTGAAGACATCATCTGTAGATGGGGATGTATTTCCCTGATTGTAACCGATAATGAGAAACCATTTAAAGCTGTGGTAGCATATTTAGAGAGAAAGTATGGGATTAAAGGGATTAGAATCTCACCATACAACTCGCAAGCAAATGGCAGAATAGAGCAACCTCACTGGGATGTGAGACAGAGTTTATTTAAGGCTTGCGGAGGAAATGAGAGAAAATGGCACCATTACTTCTTGTTGATAATGTGGGCTGACCAAATTACTGTTAGAAAGAGAATGGGATGCTCTCCCTTCTTTGCAGTTACTGGTGTGCATTCCATATTACCACTTGATGTGATAGAAGCAACCTGGCTAGTTGAGTACCCAGGGAGAATATTAGAAGATTGGGAACTCCGTGGCTTGCATGTGATTGCACTGGAAAAGCATGCAGATAAGGTTACTGAAATGAGGAATAACATGGATGAACAGAAAAGACAGGACACTTTGAAATATGCAACTATGAATGCGAATAGGATTAAGTCCTATAACTTCAAGAGAGGTGACTTGGTATTGATGCACAATACTCAGATCGAGAGCGCGCTAAATACTAAGATGAAGCCAAGATATTTGGGACCTTTGGTTGTTGTAGATCACTCAAGTGCAGGAAATTATATCCTAGCAGAGCTTGATGGTGCACTGATTGGTTCGAAGATAGCAGCATTCCGAGTGATTCCTTATCTCATGTGTCACTCCATAGATATCAATGATAGAGTATTGCATTGGATGTGCAAGGATTCAAAAGAATTAAGAAGAATCATTGACTCACCAGAGCCAAAAGATAAATGGCCTGCAAACTTCACTGAGGAGTTTGAAGAAGTTGCAAATCCGAAGATTTCTGATGCAGTTAACTTGGACGAGGATTAGCGCATGATGCAGAAACACCTTCTGCAAGCATATTCATTGAGAGTAAAGACTGGATGTACAGCACTAGCTACTGTACTTGTGATAGGAATGAGATACTGACTATGGATACATGCACTTAAAGCCTTGAACAACTTGGAGACTCAAATCTGCAAAGAGTGGTTGAGTAACTTCACAGATAGGCAATAAAAGTTCAGTATAGCAGTCAGTAAATGAAAAAGAGAAAAGGAGTTCATGATAGGATGTTAAGAGCTGACCAGAAGATGAGTGAATACCATAAATATCAAGGACTACAAGCCTGGCATTAGGCAGATGGAGGGTCCAAGCTAGGAGAGGTGGAAGGAATGGGAGGAGCCTCAGCCTCCACAGGAGTGGGATTGTGAGAGTTCATTGCCTCTGCTGCTGCAGGGTGAAGTGTGTGTTGAACATGCTTGAGCTCATCCAGGAGAACCATGCACTGCTTCTCTGCAGCATATAGAGAGTGCTGTAACACGAGGATATTGCCCATGAGGGCACTCTTGAGTTTTGCCAGATGCTCTGGTCTTTCCACTGTGAAAGAGCCCATGGCTGGTCCTTTATAAGACTCACACAAGAGATCGACACTGGGAAGAGTTCCCCCTTCTCCAGTGGCTAGAGAGCAATAAGAAGTCAGTATAAAACCTACCGAGCGAAGAGATAGAAGAGACTTACTGGTACTAACAAGTCCAAGAGCTGAGGACAGTCACCTGTCTCCACCTCCCCTAGAATGATGAGTGAAGTACTCCCTAGTGGACAGGAGCAGGAATGACTGCTTAGCATGTTTGCTAGAGTGCGCACCATCTCCATGGGCATGCCCTCGGGAACCAGACTGTACCACTTGAAGAGTGAGTAAAAACACCAAAAGAGTGCAAGAAGAAAAATGCATACCTGGCCTTTATCAATGCAGTCCAAAGATGGGTGACTGTTAACGCCACAATGGATGCAGCCAGAAGGTTTGTCCTGGAATTGAATGCATTTAGTGAGGGAGAAATCAACAAAATGCAGTAGAGATACTACCTTGGAGGGTTCCTTACGCTTCTCACCAGTAGAAACGTCATTGGACTTTGCCTTGGTGGATTTGACAAACTTGGAGACCTCACCACCATGGTCATCGATGACCATCTTTACAAATTTGGTGGTTAGAACATCAAGCATAGAGCGCATAGACTGTGCATACTTTAATAGAGTCTGCATCGGAATCAGAATTGACAGCCACCTTGTCTACATCATTGTATTTGTAGTCAGATTCACTATCAATAGTGGCGCATAAACGATGGGTAGAGCAGGCTTTGCCTTTGCCATGAATCTGAATATGTGTGTGTCAATGAAAAGGATAAAAACAGAGAAAGAAGAATATACTGACCGATTTTGGGTCACAACGAGGACCAGCCGGAGCATCAGCAGGAGGTCCCTTGGGATCCTGATTGCACTCGATTTGGATCCAGCTCGTAATGGTCTTGAGAATCCTATGAATTGGTTGCTTGGATGCATTTGCATGGTACTCCCTCTCGATGGCGGTACGAGCTTTAAAGACACAGTCCTTAAGCTCTTTGTCCTTCAAGAGCTCTGCCTTGTAATGCTCTAAGTAGGACTGTATTGCGCGCAGTGAGAAAACAAAGAAAATGAGAATGTGCAAGACTCACTGTATACTCCTGCAACTGATCAAGGTGATCATTTGCAGTAATAGCAAGATCCTTGCAGAGCAAGACAATAACAGCTGTGATGACCAGGAAAGTGGGAATCATGATGCTTGAATAGAGAATTGAGTGGGTTTGTAGAAGAGCGAAGAGCTGGTTGGGTGTATGTGGTTTGGGATAATGTCTCCTTCACATACCCAACAGGTTTTATACTGAAACAGACAGAGCTTTCAGAGTAATTCCTTAACAGCTCAGAGAAATAGTATGAAGACAAATATATACTGACAGAGACATCATGGGAATACCACTATCCTACAAAAATCGGAGTCAGAAAAATTTGTTTGGCGGAAAACAGAGAAAAAGTGAAGCTGTTCTGACTGAGGACAGTCAGATTCTTTTAGTGTGGGGGAGATAGAGGTATACTGATGGTATTACCATATTACAGGAAGAAGCTCAAATAAATTTTGCAATTTCTGTATAACAGAAAATACAGAACACAAAACGGGTACCTAGCACACAAGAAAGGAAATGAAATTCACACTGGATCAAACCCATAGTATGTGCCACAATGGCAATAGCATCAGAAAAAGGATATGTCCAGTGGTGAGTAACCTGTACCATGGTTGCACTCATAGACACGAACAAGATACACCTAGAGTGCAGTCTAAATAGACCTGAACATTCAGATACAGAGAAATATGGGTAGCGCACAAGTTATATTAAACATGTGGTATTCATATCATAACTCAGGGATATCAAGAAGCTTGGACAAGCTAATAATAGCTTTAAGGATCATGTACAAGTTCGCACGCAATCAGAATGAGAAAGAGCACAACAAGAAAAAGCATATATTACATTTTTGAGGTCCTAAGGACCAGAGACACTGCATGGGATGTATATAAGAAGTGATATGTACGCATAGCTAATGCTGGCTGCATTTAAAGACCCTGACTGCTATGATAAATAAAAGAAAGAGAGAGGAATACATGAAAAACCAGACACAAACAGAGAGAAACTGGGATATGAGTCCAAGGAGTGAGAAAGGTACTTGCGATGTCCAATACTGGTGGTAAACTAGTCATCACCACCTTCAGCATCTCCATTGCTGGACTCCAAGGCAGCTCCCCCAACATGTACAATGAAAGACTTTAGGAAGCCAGAAACCTGAGAGTAAGCCTCAATGATTTCAGTCCCATGTTCATGGCAAGCAATGGCATCCAAGCCATCTGCGAGCTCCCCAATCACAGCTTCATGGTCCTCACACAACAATTGCATGGCCTGACCCAATAGCTCAATTTCAGAATTGATGTGATCCACACACTGGACACCACGACAGATAGCTAACAAAATAATGAGGAAAAAGAATAAGAATGAGATATTCAGACAGGGACTCACCACCATCACCACTAAGGGTGAGAGGGTCGAGAAGGGTAGCAGACTGGTGAAGCTGGTTGGCATCCCAGTGTGCAGAGCAACAACCGTGACAGCTGGACTTGCACTTGGTACAACATTCCTCCCTGATACCCCCTTCAAAGACGCACTGGTCCAGATATCCAGCCAAGGTGCAATTGAAGCAAGGCCAGTTGAGCTAGCGAGCGAATGAATAAGAGACCTGAGGGAAGAGAAAATAGGTAATACACACCAGAGGAGGACGAATAAAATATGGGTCTCAATCAGAATGGCATCGGTAGACATATTCCCGGCCACTGTGTATCTGCCCCATGGGTCTTGAAGCAAAAAGAGATTAGAGCACAGTACAAATGAAGAAGAAAACAAGCATACTTAGTAAGAGAGTCTGGAGTGGCAGGAAGCAAAGAAAGCTTCATTGACTCCAGGGCTTGATGCGAGGGAGGCTTGTGGTATTGAAGGTCCACACTAGGGTGGAATGCATGAAAATAAATGGTGTTGTCGACAACGTCAGTAGTAAGAGGACTGGGGGGAGCAAAAGATACAATGGCAGAAGGTTGTTCAACAACCTTCCCCTTTCCTTTGCTCGAAACGACAGACTTTACAACAGGGAGAGGTTGTGCAGGCTCCAAGAAAGCTACAAAAGAAACGTATTTGAGCCCAGAGAGAGGCTCACCTGTAACTGAATGGTACACACATGGAGGGGGAGGAAGAGATAGCAAGGGTCCATTGACATGCAGCCATTTGACCGGCAGGACAATAACATCCTCACTAACTGACTTGTCTACAGCCTCATGATCCCAACCTGGGTCAGTGGCCTGGTCAGCAGCACCTTCTCCACCAGATTCTGACTCGACTAAGTCATCAGACATGTACACTAAAGAAAGAAGGCTGACAAAACTGTTAACAGAGGAGCAAACTGACAAAGGAGACGACATACCGGACACCAATTTCTTCGTAACTCCAGTGGTTGACACAGCAGGAAGATGAGCCTTAGTCTTCTGGGAGCTGGCGTGAGTCCCGTGTGTGGGTCTCATAGCTTTGGCATCAATGGAGGAAGGTTCTGGCTGAACAGCCTTGGTCGACCTGGTAGACCTAGGTGGGAGTACAGTAAATAGTCAGTAGATGAACAAAAGAAAATCACAAAAAGAAAAATGTACCTTTTTACCTGGGAAAGGTTAATAGAGGGAGGTGTAGCGATGTCCGGAGCATGCTGGCGCTTGCATGCAGTCAAGCTCCCAGCCTGCAAAACCTGTGAAGTTAACAAGAACAAGAAAAAACTGAGAACACACACCGTTACGGAGCCTGACGGCAGCATATGTACCTCGACTTTGAGGGTCGACACCAGTGGAATAGCTGCACAAGAAGGTTAGGCATTCAGCACAGAAGGAAAACAAGTTGTGCAGGACTTACCAGGCTCCCTCGCAGGCTCAGGTTGCCGGATCATGGTTGGATGAGGTCTACTAGGCCTAGGAGCAAGAAAATAGTTGCCGATGAGATATGAGAGTTGCCCATGAGGAAGAAACCTACAGCACAGAAACTGCCACATCTGCAGACGACTTGAGGGGTGATGTGGCGAGCAGAGGACGATACAGCGCAGGCAGGGCATGCATCCAGAATGGATGAAGATCGTTCTCAGCAACACAATGAGAGGCATGAGTGGTGTATTCTTCCTCACTGGGAAGACAGTGAGAGACATCGAAATTGAGCTGGAAGGGTAACAAGTTTTAGCCAGCAGAAAACAAGGCTTGAAAAAAAAAAAAAAAACCTTGTCCCATTTAAATTCTTCTGTTTTGAGTTGCCACCAAGTCCACTCTTCCTGACGATCAATGGTAGGGATGATATTGACTATGTGCACAATCTGGCCTTGAAGAGCTAGGCCATAATGGGAGTCTGAAAGGCCGAAGTCATGCAGAATATCCATATATGCCGCCTTGAGAATAAAATAAATTAAAAATCTCAGTAGAAGGCCAGACATGCAGAGGATTGATGAACATACCAAGTAAGGGTGTGCATCCTCAACAGCATGCACGAGTTCAGGTGCAGAAGAGACAAAAAGGACTTGACTATTGAAGTACCATGCAGCATAAGCCTGGGCACTGATCAGGTTGCAACAGAATTCATCCAGAGGTATCTTGTGAGAATATACAAGGCCCTCTGTACTCATATTGAAACAGGAGAAGATCAAGAAAGGTAGAGAGGGTATTGAGATGAGCAGGGAAAAGGGAGAATGTTGTGGTAGGAAAGAAAGAGGTGATGGATAGTTTGACAGTTTAAAAACCCAACATGACATAAGAACATGACATTTTGACAGTGTGCGACACTGGAAGAGTCTAGAATCATAGGCCAACTTCTGGCCCAAGTTGAATAATACCTGTGCAGTGTTACTGGTGCAAATACTGACACTTACAGACCCACTCCTGGACTGTGGAAGGTCCATGGCTTAGTGAAGGGGATATGACATGCTCTCAAAGCATTTACCAGTGTAATTTTGTGAAATGTATCAATATATACATTTTACAACATCCTGGCATTGAGAGAACAAAGAATAGGAATAGAGCGCAGTGGAATATGAATAGAGTGCAGTATAATACACACAGAGCGCAGTGATATCCACATTATGCATGATACAACACACATGCATATCAGTCTTGAGTGACGATTGGTAGAGTGCATGCTCTAACTTAGGATGATACTGTTTGAGGTCACCCTAAGTATAAGACCACAGCACTTGATACTGAATGCACTAGAAACAGACTAAGTACACACTCTAACCTATAAATCCTGGGGAAACTACATGACCCATTGATCTATGATGCACAGGGCACAGATCGATCAGAGAGTCATGCACATGTATGAAATGATGTCTAAGAATAGATAACTCCGAGGGAACCCAATTTGGCCACAGAGCGCAGTGCCTAGGCTTACCACAGGTATCCCCCACCTACCAGAGAAAACTAGAAACTCAAGAATAAATGAGGATACAGCCTATATGACTGGCTGTTACTCCAGGTATCCTCCAAGGAAATAATGAGTGACATGCCAACATATAGAGTGCAGTGCGAGTGGAGTCTCAACCATGAGGAAATAGAGTCTGGTCTCAAGATAGACCTCTGACCGAGTGTCTAGTCCCAGGGATGCTATAACAACATGCGCACATTGCGAGGGACATTGTTCCGAGGTTCTAACAGTAGTGTATTAAGTTGTACCAACTTGTAGGATGTAGAAATGTATAAATACGGTAGTGTAGATATAGTAAAATAGGTTTCCAACCCCCTGTGTAATAGTGACAAGCTTATTTGATACATGCACAATCCTTTGGAGCTGTTTGAGCCTTGCACTGTGTCTATTAGTGACGAGTCAGAGGTGTTGAACCCTAATTGTGGTGGTGCAAGAAATAATAGCTACTCGCTCTAGCACTGGGAGCTGTTTGTAACTTCGAGCAAGAGAATATAGATGTCTTTGATATAAATTTGAGTGATTTGAGTCGTGAGCATGGCCAATAAGGCTTGCAGAGCACTCCATACTTAAGTTGCATTGATTGTTTGACTTGCACTCTGTGTTGAGATTGAGAGATTCGTGTCAGTGTAGGCACTTCTCTATTGTTTGAGGGTTTCATGTAATGCGAGGCATTACAGTTGGCAGAGGTTCAAACCCTTTGGCTTGTCAGACAGGGTCTTCTGTGTTTGTTTGTGTTCTCTGGATCACATAGGTTTGAATCCTGTGGGTCTACGATTGGTTAGGAAACTCAAGTGTGTAGGTTAGAATCCTGTGGTTCTTGTGGATTGTTTAGTAGGAATTGGTTTCTGCTTTGAGTGCAGTTCTTTAAGTGGTGTTTAGGGTGTTATTGGTAGTGTGCAGTGGTTATTAGAGTCCTGTGCGATTCCTAGAAAGTTGTGGAGATGATTAACGAAGTTCTGTTTTGTTATACACCCTTGCCTCGAGGCCCGGCGATGGAAGTCGCACCTCTTGTTCTGAGAAAAGCCTTTGGACTTAGAGAAGTCTGGATATTATACGAGAGCTATTGCTCTGCATGTCTTAGAGATATTGATAATTCAGTTGTTTTGGTTCACTACTTTCATCACATTAGAATCCCCCCACAAACTTGAGTGTGTTTGTGTGTGTAGTGTTGGGTGTGGGTGTGATCAGTGTCTTTGACGCTGTTGCATTTCTAGCTCTGTGCACTCAGACACCTCTTCAGCGCGCACCATCTCTATGGGCATGCCCTCTAGAACCAGACTGTACACTTGAAGAGTGAGTAAAAATACCAAAAGAGCACAAGAAGAAAAATGCATACCTGGCCTTTATCAATACAGTCCGAAGACGGGTGACTGTTAGCACCACAATGGATGCAGCCAGAAGGTTTGTCCTGGAATTGAATGCATTTAGTAAGGGGGAAATCAACAGAGCGCTGATGAGCCTGGTAGCTCTGTGCGCTCACAATTCGCAGGAACCATACAACAATTTTATTGATCTATTCCTAGGTCGGCACCCTAGCCAGATAGGGTGTGCCGGTTCAATGCCGGTTAAACCGTCCAAATCCGTAGGCAATGCACGAAGTTCGCGAGCTATGACGCATAGGTCGGCTCCGATGCGAATCACCGGCATCGGCCCGACGCAATTAAACATATGTGTCATATGCGTCTGACACGGCAAGATACAGTACCTAGCATGTGACCGGACCCCTGTGGTCATAGGGTCTCCTGACACTCACGTAGTATGTGGCAAAAGGGACTTGTAATAAAGAAAGCCCCAGGCGCACCGACGCGTACCCGATCCGACCGAACAAGTTCGCGAACTTGTGGCAGTAGTGACTGCGGAACGATTAATGGTTAGTAAGGTGGTCCTGCCGTTAGGCCTCGTTAGATGGGCAGACAGATATCCATACGAGCAAGCTATCATAAGGAAGATAGCACAGTAATAGTGTTACAAATAAGTTTGCTATGCTCAATAAGCAAGTACTGCGGCTGACACCAGTAGATTATGCTGTAGTATAGAATAGTAGTATAAAAGTAACAAAGTATTCGAGCTAGAACAATAGAATACGCTCGGGACTACTACTCCCCCACACAATTGACCCAACAAACTAAGGTCTTTATAGTCGAAGACACACATACACAACGACTCAGTCGATACACTAGTGTGTTGCAAGTCCATCGCGAACTTGATTACACTTGTGCACTGTACCACTGCATGTCCATTGCCTACTAGCTTACATCTATAACCAAAGAAGGGGAAACTCACCTTCATTGGCGCTCTCAGCCTTCCACCCACTACTAGCAAACTTCAAGGGTAATCCGAGATAGGATATTCACCCTTTAGTTACTGACACTCACAGATACCATTCGATTCACTAAGAACAACACCAAAACTGCTAGCGAACTTCTTTCACTCATCTAGCTCTCTAGTACCGACTCGTTACTGAAGTAACAACAGAACATTATTAGCTTAGGAAGGATAGTCATTGCATGGAGGTGCCCGACTAGACTCGCTTAGAACCTGCCTTCAGATTCTGTAAAACGGATACCACTTGCCATTCAACGGTTTAGTTGTTTTCTGCCTGCAGGAGTATCTAGGTTCATCATTTTGGAGCCCACCGCAAGGGGATAATAGTCAAATTTCGACTCTATCTCCTAAACTCATACCTTGACCATTGCTCCTCCAAAGAACTTTGGTCATAACAAACCCTACCAACCAACTACCTTGCGAACTTTATGTGTAACATCCCAGCGCCAACAGTGGCAAAAAGATACTGAGCACTTAACTGCCGACACCCCACCAAGTAACCTACCAATCTCCAGTTCTTCTTTGCGAACTATCAAAGAAGAAATAGAACAATTCATTCCAGGAGACATCTACTACAAAGAGTTAGATATATCGACTGCAGAACCCTTTGATTTATTCGAAGAAGACGAAGTTCTATCCAGTCTACAACCTACCACCAGTCTATTCGCAGACACATTACCGACTGCATATCATACTGCGGGTAACCTTACCCCAGCATCAGATACTGCGACACCCCACCCAGACCAAGGGCTAGACCTTGACGAGTTTGGAAGAAGATTAAGTCTCGCAACACAGAGCACAGAAACTACTGAACTATCCACGTGAAGTTCACCAGAACAAACCCCTGCCCCCATTACTACACCAATAAACGAAGGAGAAACCGAGGAATACAATATTCCTTTCATATCACAACCAATAGAAATCACTATCAACACCCCAGTCAACACACAGAACACAATGTCAGGACTCGCAGGAGCTGCAGGCACAGGAGCTGCTGCTGGTCAAGCAGGAGCCGCCGCTGGTCAAGCAGCAGCAGCAGCCCCTCAAGGTGCCCCGGTTGCACAAATAGTTATGAGCACACAGATGCCATTTAGGCGAGAAAGAAGTGCGCCGAACATCTTCGATGAAGCCAATCCTGGTCACTAACTTGTGCGATACCTGCAGGATTTAGAAGCCTTGTTTGATCGATACAATATAACCAACGAGCAAGAAAAGAAGAGATGGGTTACACATTACCCTGGAGTCGCTGTAGCTGACTTCTGGGAAAGCCTGGCAGAGTTTGCAGACGTTACCAAAACATATCGCCACCTCAAGGAAGCAATCATTAAACAATATCCTGATGCAGACTCTGAACACAAATATGAATGCATGGATATTGAGCGTGTAGTGGGCAAATATGCTTGCGAAGTTAAATCCTTAGCGGACCTAGGAACGTACTACCAGGAATTCTACCCCAAAGCACAATTCCTGGAAGCAAAGAAACAACTATCTGGTTCGGAAGTCAGTAACCTTTTCAGTAAGGGATTTCCGGATTCGATATGGGAAGGCATAATGCGAAGGCTTCAAATTAAAATCCCAGACCACTTTCCTTCAGATCCTTACCCGCTGGGAAATATATATGAAGCTGCACAGTTTGTCTGACAAGGAACCAATCGAGGCGAGAGCCTGTACACTAGCGCCCCGCAGCCATACCATGCTAGCAGTGGTTACGCTACGTATAATCCACTGGTGGTTGCCTCAGTACCCACGGGAATTCCACAACATTACCCAGCTAGAGTGCCAGAGCCAGTAATGGTCAAGCAAGAACCGTCAGAGATATTGTTGCATCTACAAGCAATTGAGGACAAGATAGCACAGTTAGCACAACTGCAGTTACAGGACAAACAAGATCGACAACCTAGGCACCCGAACTACCAGCCAGGACCCCAATCATTGTTTGCAAGTTCGCCAGCGTCGCGAGACGGCAATTGTGGTTTTTGTGGCAAAAGAGGTCACTATATCAATGCCTGCGAAGAAATCGACATGATGGTCCGTGAGGGCAAGTGCCGAAGGAACACCAAGAATCATATAGTGTTACCCACTGGAGCATACTTACCAAAGGGTCTACCTGGAAACTGCCTCGCCGACAAGATAGAGGAATGGCACCAACAGAACCCTGGCCAATTGGGTGCTGTTAATACCACCATGATGCAATTCCTGAGAGAACCCCTCACTTTCGTTAAAAATGCCGAACAATACACTCAGCTAGTGGACAAACGTTCCTTACCGGCCAATATGACCATCACTCAACAAGTCGAAGCATTAATTGCTAAAACCAGGTCTATTGAAAAAGAACTACAAAGTCTACAAGCTTGTGCAGACGCCTCCAACGATGAATCACTTAAAACCTGGTTCAAACAAGTTGAAGTCCGTGTACCTCGCCTAACACGAAAAACCAATCCTGGCGAAGTTAAGGAACCAAAGCCAGTAGCTGACGTTCCATTGACTCCAGAGCATAACAACACCACGGCAAGAAATACCTGCAGTAATCAGAAAGTTCACGAAGATGTTGAGAAACCGAAATCAACTCCACGAACTTCATTCAGAAAAGAAATGCAAGAGCAAGAAGCACCTCCAGATGCAGATGACATACCCACACTTGTTGACTTATCCGACGACAGTGACATGGAGATTCGCTCCCCGCAAACTCAAGCGAAAGATGTTTGCGAAGCAGAAATAATCAAATCATTTATCCCCTCAGTACAAACAAGTTCGTGTGCCAATACCATGGTATGGAACGCGCCCATGGCGGAACAAGACTCCATGCGGCAATCAAAGAACAGACTGACCCTTGATGAGGAAGGGATCCCCGAAGATATACACCCATTTGCTTCGGCATGACCGGCTAATTACGCCCTGCCCATTGATCGCAACATTGGTGCAAAGCCTGATTACTGCAGGAAAGTTCGCGAACATGAACCGGCATACCATACCAAAGCTCCTATAGAGGATGCATTGGTAGCCAGACATGTGTACAAAAGAACCATGGACGCTCCCGTTACCTTGTCCCAACACGAACTATTTTCACTATCCCCAGAAATACGTGATATGACGAAGGATGATATCACAAAATGCAAGGTGCCACCAACTGTCGAACAATTTAAGAATAATGTTTCGTACACTGGACCCGGTACCATTGAAATCAACGTCGCATCAGAGGATCCTTCCATAAAAAGTACGCTACTATATGGGCAACCAAAGCCGATGTCGAACTGAGTCACCACCAGAGTGTCTTGGATGAAGGATTGGCAGCAACTCTCATGACATTGTTGTTGAACTCCCAATCAGCCAGCGGAGCACAGGTGTACAGGCTTATGGATGACGACCTTGATTCTCTTCCCCCTGGGGAACTTTTCGATCTCGAAATGGAATTGTTGGATGAGAGACTCTGTCACGCACGGGAAACCACAGACAATCCGAATTTGACTGCTGAGGATTTGCCAGGCACTACAGACATGGTGGAGCAGCTGGGCTGCTCCGAGGTGGATTGGATTGAAGGTGAATTGGACAACACTTTCCATCATTTCATCGATTGTGAAGCCTTCTCACAAGGATCGACAGACGAGCGGTTGGCCAGGGGTTCCGAGCAACCTCTGACATGCAAACGCGCACTGGATGCATCTGCCAGGGATGGTGCTTTCACATCCAAGCACACACAGGTTCAGACCTTGTCCAACACGACTGATCCCAGTGAACATATCACAGATACCTCTGACATTCTCGTTGGGCTGACTGCCACTAGCTTAGCACCACCCCTGGTGCAATGGATCCTCTCAGCTGACCAACCAACTGAACACCAGCAACTCAATGGGGGCACACATCCCATGGCAGAACCGCTCACAGCCATGCCAAACACTGCTGGCAACGAGGTAGTTGTTGTTAGTCATGAGGATGAAGAGCCCAAGCTGGAGTTGCCCGCAGGTGTATCAAATACTGCTGGCAAGGAAGTAGTTGAGGTTAGTGATGCGGAAGAAGAGCCCAAGCTGGAGTCACCCAGGGGTGTGTCAAACACTTCCGGCAAGGATGTAATTGAAGTTTCTGATGAGGATGAAGAGCCCCAGTCCGAGTTGATGGAGGATCTGTTCCAATGGCGAGAGAAGATGAAGACAGGACTCCAGAGCTACCTCAAGGAACACCAACCTCTGGTTGTGATCCACAACGACAAAGGCTCACACTGCGATTTCTTACAGGTGAGTGTGGAAGTACCATTCAAGCTTGATAACATTAATAACAATCTGAAGTGTGTGACATCACTGCTGGATACCAATCGGGATTCTTGCTGGTGTTTCCAAGGAGTCTCAATGCCGTTAGAAAAAAAATCTCTCGGCAGGTTGATCAAGCTCCGCAAGTCCTGGCTCAATGACGGTGTTATCGCTGTCACCTTTGAGGTGTTGTGTCAAGAGTATTCCTCATGGGGAACTGCAGAACCCTTGGTGCTTGCCTCTGTGAACGCTGCAAGTAAGGTCTTCAAGAACATCATGAAGGTTAGTACCTCATAAACAGCTGCGTGAATTGACCTATCAACATACGTAGGCCTACACCAAACTGGGCCACTTGGACTTCATACTCCCGATACACGAAGACAACCATTGGTTCCTGTTCCATCTCAATCTCTCGACCCAAAGAATAGTGTGCTATGATAGTCTGGGTACGTGCGAGCACTCAGCAACCAACACATACAATGTATGTTCCATTTTAAATTAAATGAATACTGGTGTTGAACATTGCCTCCCTCAGTAGGCACTTTGGTCAAGGTTTGAGCACACTGCATCCGAAACCAACACACCTTTTCACTTCAAAATAGCTGAGGTTAGCCCTTATCTCGAAATTCCTTGCATGAGGATCCTCACCGGCGTTCTTCTATAGAATGTGCCCAGGCAGAATGATTCCATCAACTGTGGTGTATACACAGTTGTCTTTGCCTGGTATATGATGTGGCACAGAAAACCACCATCAGCACAGGATAAGTTTTGGTGCACCGCCGATTTTGCAGATCACTTCCGCTTGGACATTGTACATTTCCTAGCACACAGGTGTTTGAGGGACCTCGAAACTAAGGTGTAAATAGATTACGTCAAATGATATTACATGTAGTCATGTCTGAAACAGTGTGTGATGTGACCAACTACCAGGTTTGTGACACTCCGTAACTAAACACAGGGGTATGACCCACTCTGATGCCCTGTTTGTTATGACTGTCTCTGTTTCATGACCTCGAGTTCCAACCAGGAGATTGACGCACCCTTGGCTACCATGTCACTGGCCAAGCGTATGAGAACAGGACAGCTGTCACAATTGCCACAAAGCCACAGACATGAAGGTATTTGGAATCAACTACTTTTTGCATTCGTTGAGAATACTCAGGCAATTACTGTAGGCGATCCTCTGGTGAAACGTCGGGCCCCTTCTCCGGTGGTCATCACGTCTAGCCCAAAGACAGTCAGACACAAGGCAAGGTCAGAAGAAGATGAGTTGGCTGACATAGGCTTGGCATTCAAGAGACAACACCAATCTGGTATGCCAAACACTTTGCCACCTACCCCGACTCATTGGAGAAACAGCTGCTGCCACCAGTGTAGTGCCCAACACTTTGTGGCCCAGTAATGGACAGGCAACAACTGGGGAAGACACACACAATGATGATTCTAATGGGTCATCAAAGAATGCAGGCTATCTGCCAGATAGCGATGATAGCAAGAGCAAGGACTATGATGACAATGGTAGGTTTATCCAAATTCTTTCATGACACGTCCATTCACAGTTGACGTTCATGGAAGGTGTGTATAATAAACATTAGGTTCAGTATGCTCCCACAGCTGAAGGACATTCCTCAGAAAGTTTGTCCGATACGAAGGAAGATGAGACATGCAACGAAGACACCCTAAGTGCTGGTGAATCTGTCTCACTGACCCTTGAATTCGCTCTGATGTCTGACTTTTCACTAACTAGGACATGTTGACGTCCCAGCCATGAGGCAAGCCAACACCCAGCATAATTGGGCACATTTAAACGTACCTCCATTTCAACCTAGTGCAAGCGCTCCGAACCAAGACATTACCAGAGCGACTGCCAATCAAGCTGGTCTCTCAGTACTCATGGGGAATCTCTTCTCAACCCATGGACCACATGGGCCTTCAACCGGATACGTACAACAGTTGGGGGGCGATTAACCGGAACAGCAGGGGGGATTTCTGGAGGGTGGTGTAGGTGGTCCAGCTATAGGAATGTGGTATGTACACGGCTCGAAGGGAAAAGATTGGCTACTCATTCAATTTTCAGTGACATTATTAATGTTTATATCTCCATGCAGGGCGCTGATGGGCTGGAACACCCCCATATGGAGTACAACGTATCCATGTCAAGAGCATTGATAGGTAGGCTGTGAAGTTTGGTCAATGTATGCGCACATCCTATATTCATATTCATGATGCAGGTGAAGCCCTTACACATATCCTGGCGCATGGAGGACAGGCGGCACGAGTCCTTAGAGAGATGGACCACAGCTGTTTCACCGTCTCCACCTCCACGCACCCATTGCCTCTCTGTAAGGGGGGGTTATGATCTCTCGTTCTGGGAAATTTCAACCCTTGACGATGTGCTGCGCCAGGAAAGCCCACACCTTTGCACCGTAGTAGGGCATGTCCAGAGACAGTGATCATAGTGGAGGAAACTCAGCTCTCTCGTGAGGAAATCTATGTCGTTTACATCCACAGAATGGACCCTGGGGCTTACAGCCCGCCTCTGCCCACTTCAGCTGGCACTCCCACTGCCCTCAGCGCTCCTACGACTGCCTCCGGGACCAATGAGATGCCAGAATGGGCCCACTGGGACATCATGTTCCTCGACTCAATCAAGCCTATGGCACCTCTATTCGATCAGTCCTACAGTGAAGCCTTCAAGGTTTATGCTGCGGTATCAACTGTCATAGGCATCACTTGCGAGCTCAATACTGTGGAGAAGAAACCTATGGGTATGGGGAAGGATGGCCGACTTCCAGGAGTGCTCGCTTGGTTAAAGGCCAGAGTGGGGATCCACAAATTGACCATTTTTGAACGCTCACCCAGAACGTTTGAGCACTATTTCACCTTTTGGCATCGTGTACAGAAACTCTCTTTGCAGCTCAGTCAAACCATCTTTGGCAACTCAGAATACGACAGGGACCAGTCAAATATTCTAGATATGCTCATTGTATGGCAAAACATCCCCACATGGGTGGGTCAAGTGGATGCGGAGCCGACCATGGCGGAGTTGCCTTATCTTACAAATAGCATGTCATTGAAGAAAGCTGAGGAGTTGCTCTGATATGATCCGAAAAATCAGTAGCCTTCCCGTATTTAATTAGACTTATTTAATTTGATTAGCAAATAAGATAGTGGTGGGCCATTTTTAAAGCGGAGGAACATAGGAATGCTTGTCCCTTGCCTACCAAACCATGTCTTCCTCAACAATGATAGACGTTGTGAATGCAGCTATTCAGCAGACACATACACTTCCTTCGTGAGTAGACAACCCAATGCATCTCACATTGACCTACTGAGTTTGTTTGTAGATCAATTGGTCAGTTTCAGGGCATCCCTTCTGTTGAAATCAACATCCTGCCCAATTTGACATTTGTTCTGCATCCCATTCATACAGCACAAGAGGCCGACAACTATGAATGTCTGCTGGATGGGCTGAAGAATGTGCTCTCCATGTACCTCATTACTACTGGTCATCCACATGGTGACTGGAACAGGGTGGTGGCCTACCCTCCAGGTGTCCGTTCGCTTGAATGGACCTCCTTGCATTATGAGATGCTACATGCAGCAGCCCTTCCTCATATGAACCCAGGGCAGAAGGCGAACATCATGGTCCATGGTTTTGTCACTTTGATGTGCTCTCACTAACTCCTTGCCACAGTTCTTTTGCAAAGTGTGGAGGGGTCCCTTGGTGCGTAGAATGACGACGCACCATACCTGTCTCTAACCTGACATTCACTTTGTAGCCTGAGGGTGTTGCTAGAATGGTTTTTCTCCCTGCAATCTGTGACAATGTGGGCAGCTGCATTGTCAATGTTGATTACGAACTGTCGGATGCTTTGGAGGCCATGGCTAGCATCGATCTCACTGACATTCTGCATGAGCTTATGGTGTATAGATATATTGATAACACAGAGTTCGAATTCCCTTTGATACATAATTGGGTTCATGCAGAATTGCTCAATGCAATTGAGGATGGCATGAATGGCCTGCTTTGAGGGGAACTTTTAGACGAAGCAGAGATCCTTCTTGGTGATTTTCAAAATGTGTGACATGACATACCATGTTGTTGGTCACACCACGGATGATCCTTCATGTCAAGTTGTTTATCACTTCACACAATACACCTTGTTGATTGCTTTGTTCCCTTGAAGTCCTTATCAATAGGGAAACTACTACCAGTACACTGAGTCAGGCAAGTCAATGAGTCATGATGGTGTTGAGTGTTTGCAAGGCATGGATCCAGAGTACCCGCCAGCCTGCATCGGTTTCATCGCCCATTCTGGGACTGGTTGCAATGGTCCGGTCAAGCATGTCCACCTCATTGGGTGTCAGTGGGCAGTTAGGAGGCTCACAGGGTACATATGCCAATGAGCCTGCCAGAACTTCGAAGAAAGTGGTCAATACAGTCTGGAGAGGCATTGACAGAGAAACTAACAGTTCTGAGGCAGTGGGACATTTCCTCTTCCATTGTCCAGGTGAGCGAGGACCTCAGGTGTGAGGGCCCAATGACGTTGTTCTAAGAGGGTGAGGATGTCACGGTTAACCCCCATGTTAGGTATAGCGGTGAATGGATCCACATGACAGGGGTCAGTGGGGGAGACATGTTCAAGCCCTCGGAACCCATCCATGATCTGACTTTCAATCCACATATTGTGTGGGGTTTCTGGTTGCTTGCCCTCCAACGGAATTTTGTGATTGTTCCAATCATCAGCCCAAAGATGTGCCTGTTCATCAATTTTTGTGAGGAAAAGATGTTGCAGCAACCAAATATGTGCGGACTTGTTGTGATCCAGACCGTAGCTGGCCTCAAGCTCCATGAAAAGGGTATACCAGTGGTCACACCAACTCCTTGATGTCTCTACCCACATCCGTTCTGTGCGGGTGTTGTGAACAGACCTGGGGAAGGTTCAGTGACATGCACAGTGTTCAATGGAGATAAGACAAGCTTACCGCCCCCAGATGTAAGGATTGCTTAACACCCCTCAGTAATTCTCCATCCACTGAGCGCAGTATAAATTCTCGACACCATGATCACCATGTCAGTGTGTGGGAACACCCCAGGCCAGCATGGCATCCAAAAAAACCATCAAGATGATGTATGGTCGGTTTGAATTGCTCACATGGATGTTTGTGATGACCCTAGTCTTGCCATCAATGAAGATATGAAGCAGCATCTTCCACCGGATGAGCCCTACTGGCATGTTAACAGCCTTAGCAGTAAAGAAAGGTGTAACCCATGGTGATTACCATCATGGTGCCACATGGAGTTGGCACTGGGCACAGAGTAGTTCTTTCGGACAAGTAGTCGCTGGCCGAAAGTGAGGTTCGGGCCATGGACTCGTTTTTTGGATGCATCTATGTGTTGGCAACAAACATGATGACCGAGGCGATCAAGCGCATCCTTGATCTGACCACATCCATAGCCTGGACAGTGACCCACAATTCCATTGAGAAGCTTGTCAAGCTCCTTGTCAGAAATATCTGACATTTCCAGTCTGGTTGGTCTATGTATCTGGTGTTCTTGACCATTGGCGGCTACAACCGTTTGGAAAGGTGCTTGTCCGGCGCCCTTCAGTCCAGCACATTGCTGATGGTGGGTTACTGTCTGAGGATGTGTGCCGAAGAGGTCAGCGAGCTAGGCAGCTGAGCGATGGGTTTGAGTGAGCAACCCCAGTATGGTCAGGTCAATACCAGCACACGGTCGGCCTTTCCTACCTGTGTAGAATACCTTGGACTTGGGTTGTAGCAAAGGTGGGTGTGTGAGTGGATCGTTAGAGATGAATAATGCTGCTGTCAAAGAGGATCTCATACTGACCAGTCCGGTATTGATAATTGTGATGTATTCATCAGAGAAATATGCCTGGTTCTGCAACATGTGAGTGAAAAAGCTGATCATCATGGTTTACATAAAGGTGAACCTCTGTCCAATATCGTTCCCACAAGGCAAGATTGTTCATCTGGAGCTGAATACGGTGCGGATCACCATTCCCAGCCTGGAGCATGCAGTTGACAGAGTGGCAGAGCTCAGCCCACGAGTTGTTGACCTGCTCAACTAGTATGGTGGTCATGTTGCAGCAAAGAGGTTGAGATCTGTGGCAGTGCCAAAAATGCATGGAGTGATGAGGCAATTGTTTTAGCATAATAAAGTTATTGAATTTATTTATTACAGGAGGAGTGCAGAGGTGGTGGCCCAAAGTAGGTGTCACCCTCTGGTCACATTTGAGGCACCCAGGTAGCCTATCTTTCAGGGGTGGAGACACCTACCCTCTCTCAGCTGCACGCAATCTCACATTTTAGTCCAGTAATACCCAGCATACATAGATCTCAGTGGTGGCAAGTAATTCAGCGAGTACAGTATCCTCATCATTGTCATCATTAGCAAGAGAGGGTCCCACCAGGCTGGAGTCGTCAAGGAGAGTGGCACGGAGCTCCAAACATGCATGATGTCGGAGGTCCTTAGCATTGGCACGCTCAGCCTTGAGTTGTGCCCCAGCTTTGGCGGAGGCCAGAGTTGCAGCATGAACAGCCGGGATATGATGTAGTCCTAGAGATTGAGCGAGATGTTCAGTGGGAATAATGGTGCGAGACGGCCGTGGAGAGGGAGGGGGATTGGGAACAGTGGGTGGAGACATAGATGGAGTGGGAGTAGGGAGATGGGGTTCAGACTGAGCCAGGGAAGGAATTGTAGGATTTTTGAGTGGGTCAATGACAATTCCAGGCTGAAGACGATGATCAATAGAATCTTTTCGTTCAATGAAACGTACATGGAAAGATTCAACAACTTTATTTGTAGCCTTATGATAACATCGATAAGCTTTTGAGTTTCGAGCATAGCCAATGAGAACACATTCAATAGACCTAGGGTAAATCTTGGGATTCTTGTCGACAGGCTGAACCAGTACAAAGGCTTTACAGCCGATTTCGTGAAGGTGGCTGATATTTGGGAGGCGACCATGCCAATGTTGAAAAGGGGTGACAAATTTCACACCAGCAGCAGGAGTATGAGTGGTCAAATAAGCAGCTGTCAAGCAAAACTCATCCCAACAATTAGGCGGCAATCCGGTATGTATTCACATTGTGCAAGCCTTACTCATAATAGTCTGATGAGTCCTCTCAACTTGACCATTGTGTGCGCTCGTGTATGGGGCAGTGAACTCGAGAGCTATACCTTGCGAGCTACACCAAGACTCAAAACGAGCGGACTTGAGCTCACCATTATTGACCCTATATTTCTTAGGTCGTTGACTTGTTTCCTGTTCAACAAGCAACTCCCAGGCCATGATCCTCTCAAATGTGGTGTCCTTCAATTTTAAGGGTTCAACAAATGGCATGCATGTAAATTTGTCAACGATGGACATCAAATATCTGTTTCCAGACACCAATACGACATCTTCAGGTCCAGTCAGATCTAGTGAAACCACATCCAACCTGTTCGACGCTCTAGTTCCTTCACGAATCTTGGGGACAGAGGATCTGGTCTGCTTTCCAAGGATACAAGATTCGCATGAGGCAGGAATAGAGGACAGGTCGATGGGCATACCTTCAGCAAGCTGTTTGGTAGTCATGAGGTGGATGGAGTGGTTATTTGGGTGGCCAAGTTGGTGGTGCCAGGTATTGATGGTAGGAACGGCGAGAGTAGAGAATAAGGCATGTTGGACAATGAAATGGGAACAATTGAGCTTATACAAGTTGTGGTTGGGAAGACAGGAGCCTGTAGCGATGATACAGTTGTTGCAAAGGATATGAGACGACATTGAATCAAATGTGATTTCACAATTTAATTTATGTGTGAGGACGGCGATGGAGAGAAGTCGGACAGATGATGTTGGAATATAAAGTACATTTTCCAATATGAGGGTTGCGCCACAGGCGAGACGGAGTTTGACTGTTCCCATTCCTAAAGCAGTTATAGTACTGCCGCTGACACCCTTGACAGTGCAGGGAGTGGTCAATTGTTGCAGGGAAGAGAAGTCATGCTTGTCATGGGTAATATGTACAGTGGCACTGGTGTCTTGTAACCAGGGCAAAGCCTCAAATGAAGTCTGAGATCCAGAACCGCAAGCAGAGAACACTGTGAAATCACCAGGGAGTGTACAAGAATGGCAAGACCAGTCTACAGACACCTTGAGATCGTGAACGTCAAAGAAAGCTATGAGCTCTTCGTAATTGGCAGCACACATACTTGCTGTGACGTCTGGAGATATAAGTGTGTGCATGTTGTCAGTTGCCAAACCAATGAACGGAGCTTCAGGAGCGATGTCGCTGGCAAGGAAGAATGCTTGACCAGAGATCGCATCAACGACAAATGCTCGGCTGGACTTATCCTTCATGTGAGCGACAGCAGTGGTGGTAGGTGCAGTTGCCGGAGGATTGGGTGCAGCGACAGAAGGCATAGGTTTAGACAAAAGAGGGGTCTTGCCTTGGTCAATTAGACACTTTGCATGAGCAGCTTGAATGGTCTGCCCAGCCATACCTCCACCAGGATGAATGTAGTACGTGGCAGAGTGTGTAGAACAGTTACATACTGTGCAGACCTCCTTCACAGGGACATGAGAATGTTGCGTGGTGAGTGCAAAAGGTGAAGGAGTATTTGTGGTGAATTTCATGTCCAATTCAAGTATTTTCACCAACTGTGTGGACGTGCAAGGTTTTTGAGTGGTACCAGCAGCAAGTTCACGAACAACAGCTAAACGGTGATCGGGGAAATTAGGCATCAACGCACGAACAATTGCTATGCATAAGAAGTCATCATGAGTGGGCATTCCCATATCCCATATATGGTCGTTCATCTCATGAAGATGCTCAGTAGTGCTGGCAAAAGAAGCGTCCTTTGAATACACAATCTGCAGGAGTTCTTTGATGAGTGCAGCCTGAGAGGCTACACCCTGAGATTTATGCTGTGTACGCAAAATTGTCCACAATGTAAGTGTGTTCGTCGCAGTGACAGTATACATCTGTTTGTTCTTTGATAAGTGCAAATCGAGGAAGGCCATAATGGCCTGATCATTTTGCATATAGTTATCGAAAGCCATAGGTTCTAAACATGCATCTGGGACAGAGAAGGAAGCGTCCTGTATGACATGTGGATGTAAGCCTGTGAGATTCAATACATTTACCACCGCTCGGGACCAGTCTTTCCAATTTTGGGATGTCAGGTCGAGGGTGGAGACGGATGCAGGCCATGCGGTATCATGTAGTTGAGTGACATGAATATGAGGGTGGGTGCGATCGTAACAAACAATCTCAGCTCAAGAGAGTTTTACAGATCGTGTGGCAGGGTGAGGCACAATGGGAGGAGGTGCAAAGGAGATGTGACGAACAGGAGGTGCAGGAGGTGGAGCAGGAACCGGATCCTCATACAAGTCATCCTTGGGTTCAGGTTCCTCCTCATAATCTGTGTGTTCAAGATTTTCGTCATCATCGTCGAGTTCAGCATCGAAATCAATAATGGCGGGTTTCTCAACCTCCTTGACAATGATGTTGGACCGATTACCAGGGCGACGAGAGGGTTTGCGATGGGAAGAGGAAGCGGAGGGCGACCTAAGGACCGACATGTGCAAAAACCGGGATGTATGCGCCGAAAAATGGAATAAAAATGTAAATGCCTAGCGTAGAAACCAGTAGAAACAAGGTGTACAGAATGTTGAGAGATCAAACACCCATAACCTGTTAAATCCTGTACACAAGAGAATACTATGCAATGTGTCAGATAATGTAGAAAATACATAGTATAAAAGATCTTACCTCAGTCAGGTTGATGGAATGACTGAGGTATAAGGAAGGAGGGAGCGGAGCTATATGTGATGTGTAATGAGCACGTGACCTAGAGCGCCTTGCTCCTCAATAGTCACAACTCAGGATGAGAGACAGTTCGACGTTGCTCAATTCGAGGGTGACATAGAACATCTCTTCCTCCTCGTAGTCGTCGTCTGGTCCAAATCGGGTGACTTGGTGGTAGCCGAGGTAGAATGACATTGCGGGAAGAGGGAAAGGAAACAAGGCACTCTTACTGAATACGACAGTCACTGAATCTTCGCCTGCCTGCTTCTCGTTCTCGACACCGCTATCTCTCCGTATACGAACTCGAAAACGTGTTGGACATTTTTCTGTGCATTCTCCTTCACGCCGTGCCAATATTTCAAGGTCCTCTCTTAGGCGTAATTAAGTTCTGCTCAATATCCGTCCGAGGTTCCAATTTCCGTTGGCTTGGATGCATAACCTGGTTCTGAAGTCTTCATCATTGGTTTTGTTCTCAGTATACTTGAACTTTCCGTGCATTTTTTCGTCTTGTTTTTTGTGCTTACTTGAAATGGAAGCTTGTAGTCGAGGAGGCTTTTGACACTACTGGTCGCGTCAAGTACTGCGAATGTTTTCACGGCATGGGCAGGCGAGCTCTTCAATTTATATTCGAACCAGTGTGTCGACTGTCCTTCTCTTGGTCGCCTCATCTAAAAGATATCTCCCAGGTCGTCGACAAAACACTACAGGCCTTCCCCGTTCTCTATGCACCTCTGATGCTAGTCGTTGTGCGGACGTGAACCGCCTGTGCGCTAGGTATCGTTCCGGGATGAATGGCTCAGTCATCGTTGTCTGTGGCGCCAGTCTGATGCCATTTTCAGGAAAAACGTGCTTGGCAATGCCCCGCACGACGCACCTAGAGAGAGCATCTCGACTTCAGAAAGGAAAGCACTACTCTGGATGAATGGCTAGCCCGTAAGTCGTCCGTCGTTACTGCAAACCGGAAACTCACAGGGACTCCAAGAACAGATACTGTTAGTGTGTAAAGTTCAAGAATCTCGTCTTCGTCTGGCTATGAGTCATGAGACTCTGGTGAACGAAGGCATCATCGGAGGAAGAAACGAAAAATGAGTCTGCTCACGAGGTAATGCTTTGAGGTCGTGCATAATCGGAGAATGTTTTTAAGGGTTGGTGGTGTTCGGTACAGCTTGGGTTGGGATTTGGGGTGAGCAGTCTTGCCAGGCTGATGGAGAGTGTGTGAGGCTAGACATTTTCGTACAGAATGACATTACTTTTATTTCGTTCGAGGTAACGGGGAACAGAGGCAGGCTACTACTCTATCGATCTCTCGCAATAACAATATGAACTTTATTTGAGTATTATAGGTCTCGACCACTGGAATACTTGAGTGGGTATCGCTCAAGTATTCCTGCTCAAGTATGTAAGAACAAGTACTATACACATACGTACGATTGTTTTAAGACTACTTCAAATTAACAGCGAGTATATTCACTGAAGTGTTCCCACTTAAGTGCAAAAGGTTCTATTCAATCACAAATACTTGAGTCGCATCACTTAGACTTCCCACAATTCGAAAGCCATTCTGAGTATCGTTGGGTGGCATGGATGACCATCACTGATGTCGCGGCAGAAAGAGTGTGGCCTCTCGCTCACAACTGTAGCGAAACTGTTCGGTATGAATGTGAAGATATTGACGCAGGGTGCAAGGGGGGGGAAAGGAGAAAAGGTATGGTGATGACAGCAGTCGAGTATTTAAGGTGTCAGTTACGAAAAAAGACAATAAATACTCTTGTGTTCAAAGGACAAAGCGGCACATATGTATTGGAACAATAAGTCCAATAGCCGATCACGTGACTCCGGTCCAAGCATCCCGGTCACGTGACCTAAACTCCCACAGTGCGTAACTTTTCTCTCTCTCTCAATCCATACACCTCAAAAATGTTCCAAGGTCAGTCTGAATATCATGTTCGAAAGTATTAACTAATCTGCATACCTGTAGATGTCTTTTTTTCGTTGTTTCACCGTCCAACTACGGTAGGGAGCCCGTTGTTGCATTAAGACTGCTGATTTTCATTCGGCATCGTCGTCGCTCGTTAGTAGGACCGTTCGAAGGGTGCGGAGGATCGTTGATCAGTCGTTTGGGAGTGCCGGTGCGTCAGTTAGCGTCTGAAAGTCGTTCCTCTACTAACCCATAGCTTTTCAACCTTCCTATGGCCAGTCAATAACATGGTGCCAATGTCGAATATTTCCCCACCGCCATACATCACGACTAATCCTCCTCCTCTGTACTCTGCCGTGGATACGCTAGTCAATGACGACATCCGTATGTCTCAAACGATTTCTTGCAATCTTCTTTACTAATGTTCGTGTGTAGACGCCGTCGATCTTGTCGAACCCGCTCCCATTTATGACGAGTATACGCCCCTTCAAGACATCGGAATGGCAGGCTTCATGCGCTCTGAGCTCGCCACTGTATTGGAAGAAGAGCTCGAGTAGATCTGAGGACAGGAATGATGAGCAACAATTGAAGTCAACACTATCTTGATACCAAAAAATTGTACATACCCGATATTTCGAGCACAACATACCATATATCTCCAGCTTTATCGTCACCGGAAATTGTGCCAAATGTTCATGTATGTCCGGTGCGCACTCCCATGGTGTGTCCTGCTAAATTGACGTGACTTGTGATCGAAGCAGGACATCGGCGTTGCAGCACGTCGGCATTGTGGCACCTCGCACAGACCATCGACGCACTGCCACATCAGAATATTCCGAGTCGGCATCGCGGCAAGTGACTAAGTCGGTTTGTCGTCCCGGGATTCCGAGTGCACGGACCATACACCACCACATCAGACTGTTCCGAGTCAGCATCTCGGCATCTCGGCACCTCAACAGAAACCCCTTTTTTTTTTTTTTTTTTTTTTTTTTTTTTGTGGGGGCTATCGCAGCGGAGGTCCAACGACATAGTTTCCAACGTGCAGCCAGGAGTTTTACCAGGGATTAAAGCTAAGCATGTGTAGTCAGTATCATGAATATATATAGAATTGTTTCACCTCGAGGAAATGCTTTACGCACTGGGCATTCCATATTGTAGAAAGCATTTTTTCCCCCTTTGAATTCCGTGGTCTCTAGCACATAGGATGCTGTAAATTTGTGTCAACAAACCAGAGCACCAAATGATGTATTGGTGTCATACCTATGTCAAAGCCCTGTAAGAAATTTCCGATTTTTAACCAACTGAGAAATTACAGGCGTTGGAGAAGGACACGCCGCAAGCAAGGGAAAAATTTCAGAACGCGGTGTATGAAATGGGAGACATGATTACGAACCTCTTGGGTAACCTATGTCTGGTTCGAAGTACAAATATTACCCTTTTGTGAGGTAATGTGAGGCAAAATGGCGACTGCAACAATATAATGGCATAAACTATAAATATTTCACTGTACTCATTAGAAAGATCGGAGATACGGAAATGAAAGGATCAGCGAATACGTGAAGACGACCACTCAATAGACGTACGAGGATGGTGTTGGCATAGTTCTTCAGCCGAGATCACGGTCAGAGGACCAGTCCAGACTCGAGTTCCCTCTGTACACTGATACAATACGTAGTTCACAAAATGTCCTAATTCCTATACGTAGTTCCCTGTTCTCCATTAGTGATGCGCTACTCAATGTATATAAATATTTCTGGCCACTACTCAAGACCGGCGTGCTTTTTTTCTCGATGGAGCAGCCGCGGCAACCACTCTGTCTTCTGTCTTGTGTTTGTTTCCAAGTCTAGTTCTGGGAAGGGTTGTATCAGGAGCCTGATCCAGGAGGGGTTTGGGGGCGCCTGGTGATTGCCACTTCCAGTTCCTAAACATATGAGTTAATACAATCATTCAGTCAATGCGGGCAATCGCGTACTTTGCTTTCGGAGGAGGAGTCTTGTTGCGCTCCTGAGCTTTTGCCCCTTGTCTCCCGTTTCTTCCCTTCATCACCGTCATTGCGGTGCTCAAGCTGGTGCCGCCCATTGATTCTACAGTCTTACCGACTTTGACCGCTGTCCGTTTTGCTTTGGACTTCCGTTTCTGGGTCTTTCTGGTCCCCTTGCCACGCCCTTTCGCCTCATCCTGCCCCCTATCCCTTCCTCCTTCCTCGTGGTCCCTTCCTCCTTCCTCAAGGTCACTGTCCACTTCTTCATGGTCACTTGCCATTTCTTCGTCGCCTGCTTCCGGTTCCATCATAATGTTGGCGAGTAGCGCGCGCAGCTCCGATTGCAACTCACTATTATCCGTTAATGGGCTAGACACATCAGCCACATCGATGAGATTCAACTGCGAAGGGGGAGATTGGTTGCCATGTCTTGCCTCCAGAACTGGTGAAGAACGCGTCTGCTCGGGCTGGCTAGAATCTTCGTCGTCGTTTGGAATGGTGGCATTGGGTGAGTTATGAGCAGGTGGCACAAAGACCGGAACCTGATCCTTTGACGAAGATGACGGAGTCGGTTCCTCGACGGCAAGGGCTTTGCCACTCTCCTGCGACGCAGATGTGAGACTGTTAGGTCTCCGAGAGATGACTCTGACCGGAGTGTCGGTAAGTGCAGGCAGGGAAACAGCAGGAGAGCTGTCTATGGTGTCGTTATCGGGCACACAGTCAGGTTCTTCGTGTGTCACTGGGACCAGTTCAGGTCAGTTCAGGCGAATGTTCGATAGCACCAACTCACCAGGTAGAAGTTGATGCGTTTGCTTGGCCAGTCGATCCAACCATGAGCTATGCTGTTCTTGGACAGATTTTCCCTGCTCATGATGGGTCCACATATCAGAGAACCGCTTCCCCTCCAGGGTATTTCCGTACCTGTGCACACGTTGGTAGTTAGTATTTACATGGCCTGTAACATCCAAAAACATACGAGATGACTTTAGACAATCCTTCATTGTCCCGATATGCGACAAAGATATGGGCGAGAGCTGGTCCTGCCACTCTCTCAGAGGTGAGGGCATCTATGAAATCAGGTAACGAAGTTGGAAGGTCCAACCGATTCCTGTGCTAAACGTTAAGAACATCCATTCCAACGGGAACTCAACACTCATGCATCAACGTCTTGCTTGACTTCCTTGGCCCCATCATCCCAGCCCTTCATATCCTTAGGTGACAATGCATCCCAGCGATGTTTGAGAATGTTCTGATACTCAGCTGCGGGATTGAAAGGGTGGCCTTTCCACTCTGCTTCCCATTTCTTCGCTTCGACATCCTTCCTGAGCTCTTCTTTCTTCGATAGTTCGAACCATTGTCGTCCCGTAATAGTCCCCGACAATTTCAGCATCTTGCCCAGCTTGTGAATGCCTTCATCTGTCCCCGAGTCCGTTCTGATAGTTATCGAGTCCTGCGCGTGGGTGTTCTTCAGATTGTCTCCAAAGTTCTTGAACATGTTTCTGAAACATTTCTAAAGTTATATGAAGTCAATAACACCTCCGTTCAATGGGATCTATTCTCACCTGCCAATCCTTTTGCGAAGTAGAGCGTTCAAGCTTTAGTCCGCCACCGAAGCGTTCGTGTTCCATGCACTCATCCACCAGCCTTTCCGACAACGAACACAGCGTGTGACGGGCTGCTGAACTCATTTCCTTCCACATGCGAAGAGAAGGATTGAGTCGGCGATATTCAGCTTCATACTGGGGAAACTTGCTTCTGAGAAGCTCAGCCTGTCCTTTGGTTATTTTGACTGTTGTAAACCGAGGGTCCCATTCGTCATCACGAGAAGTGGCGGTTGTCATTCTTGATAAAGGATTGCGTGAGTGGGATGAAGTACAGTGAGGTTGGTTGGAAAACTATACTTGGGGCATCCTGCTTTATACCTCATGCACCGCCGTTTGGACCATCTCTCAAGTACCTCAAATTGCCGTTAACAGCCGATACAAAGGGTTTGGGTTATTCCAATTGTCTGCTGGAGTGTTAGTCACGCATTCACTCTGATCAGTGTTGAAACACTCATCGCTGTTTTGATCATCACTCGAGTGCCTCAAATTGCCATTAACAAGCAAGACAAAGGGCTCAGGAGGGCCCGTCGCTTATTGTTCATCAACTGGTCCCACTCAAGGTACTTAACCACTTACTTGATCGTTTTGAGGTCTTGCGATCCTCGAGACATGAAACTCGACGCTTAAGCCTTTCTGCCTGAACAAATTATCTCCTAATCCCAATGTGTATTAGCCCCGGCAATCATCAGCTAACAATACAACACACCTTATTTCTGAACCACGCCAGGTTACCGGGACAACGGTTCACTGTTTCACTAGGCTTGTTGGTGACATGACATCCGGGATGGGAGGGGAGCGTCGGTTTACCCTGATAAGGATAGGAACTCAGATATTCAATTTACATACAATAAAAAGAACTTCTAGGTACGGCGAGAAATACAAGGCGTAAGTAGAAGAGACTATCGTTAAATCATGATCTTAAGGGTAATATATACACTAAGAATTCAGTTTTTGCGCATACGTTTCCTAGCGGACGGTCCAGCTGAAACAAAGCGACGTTTCCGATGTAGCGGCACCTCGTCCTCATCCTCGCTGTCATCAGAGATGACAATAACTTCCCTATGCGGTGGCGGTGAGATAACAGATATGCGATTCCGGGTGGGCTTGACAAGAGGTTGCGTCTGAATCGATAACTTGGGCGGATCCTCCACTTCGTCGTCAGATATAACAATATCTGGTGCGGGTTTGCGAGTCGACACTCCAGCCAAAGAGTATGAGACCGACTGTCTGTGACTAAGGGGGGAAGAAGTTGTAACAACTAGACCTGGCTAAGTGAGCAAGATCGGCAACAGACGAAGCACACCAATAACGAACCAGACACTTTTGCCTCTGGCTCGTAGCTCTGAGCACGCCAATTATCACTAAGCATCGCACCCTCCCCGGTGGCAGCAGGTGCTGCTTCCAGGAACATCGTTGTCACCGTTTGTGATGTTGACTGAATCTGCTTGAACTCGAGCATCATTGGTAGCAGCAGGTGCTGCTTCCGGAACATCATTGTCACCGTTTGTGATGTCGACTGAATCTGCTTGAACTCGAGCATCGCTGGTAGCATCCGGAGCCTCTGCTACTCACAACAAATCAGTCTATTTCTTTGAAGATGAATAGGGTGCATCACATACCTGGCAAGTTGTCGGTCAACTCTTCTCTCACATCATTGTCCTCGTCTTCAAAATTGCTACCTCCTTGGACTTCTGGGCCAGGGGTGTGAGATCCATCTAGGTCTTCTTCAGTGTCTGCTGCAAGAAAATGGGAAATCAGATTGCCGCAAGGGATCAGTTGGAAACTAACACACCTGGCTGGTTCGCGGTCAGCGTCTTGACAAGGGTTTCCAAGCTGACTACCCATCTGGTGAGGACCAAATGCTTTTGGCGCATTTCCTGTTCTTCGCTCCCAAAGTCGTATAATATTCTTGAAAAGCAGTAGCCGTTTCAAGAGGCAAAGATTCTCGAACTTTGTGAGAACGACAGATAGGTACGGCACTTTGCGGATCACGTTGTTTGCACTGAAGAGATCGAATCAACATTGAACCGTGGAGGGGAAGGGGATTACTTACTATCACATGTTCATCCCCAAAAGCGCGATTGCTCCGGGCATGGTCAGGTCTATCGTGGATAACATCGACA
The DNA here is from genome assembly GCA_030435655.1 of Armillaria novae-zelandiae. Taxonomy (NCBI): domain Eukaryota; kingdom Fungi; phylum Basidiomycota; class Agaricomycetes; order Agaricales; family Physalacriaceae; genus Armillaria; species Armillaria novae-zelandiae. Next base: position 193,732 of record JAUEPR010000066.1, on the reverse strand, counting down.
TGATAATTGCCGGCATCCTTGTATTGGCACTCGAAAAGTCTGTCGTACTGTCGTTGCTTCATGTGAGGTAGATAGGCACATAGGTCACGGAAGTTTCTGTTGCTTCCTGGTTTCATCTGGCTGAGATACGATGTACGAGATCACCACAGGGGTGGGCAACTGTTAGAAGGGGCATGACAATGATGATTTGAGAAGGGCGGAGCAGCTGTCTCAGACGTATTATATGAAGGATTGTGCTTGGACCAATGCTATTGTCTGGCGTGTTTGAGATATTAACAAGAGAGATGGCATGAGAACAACTTGAATGACTGCACCGAGACAACATAAGCATTGAGTGAGCCAACACTGGCTCGATATTGGTCCTACATCATTGCTGGTGGTCAGTTCAGAGCAAAAGAGGAAAGCTGTGGGAAAGCGTCAGGAGAGCCCAATTTGGACAGCAGAAAAATGCATCGTCCGCTAAGTCCGAGGACACCCTGACTAATAAGAATTACACCTTGACTAAATTCTTATTAGTCACGGTGTCCTCGGACTTAGCGGACGATGCATTTTTCTGCTGTCCAAATTGGGCTCTCCGATGCTTTCCCACACTTTTCCTTTTTGCTCGCAACTTCCATATACTACCGATGGTGTAAAGTTGTTGCACTATGCAATTAATCAAATGTCGACACTTTCAGTCAATCATCTATGAATTCCGATATATCCCTGGTACATCGGCTGATGTCTTTTCAATTATGTCCTGACTTCAGCTAACCACTTTGCCAGCGGTACCGACAATTCTTTGACTTGGAAGCAGAAGTCGACGATTTAGACGAGGATAGCGAAGGACAGCAGGGAGCCGAGGATGACGATGGTAAAGTACAATGACTTCTTTCATGCTACCTTTTCTAACTCTACACCCAAGACTTTCTAGATGATAACACGAGCGCAACGCATTCCGGTGGAGTACATCTCCATCCAGTGGCCACAGGTGATGAAGAGACCGAGGATGTCGACCAATACGTGAAAGAGTTGACGGAGCGTGCACGCAAACGGCGCTGTATAGAACATACGGAAGGGAATCACGATGAAGACTCACACAATACGAACAAAACATCCTACAAAACATCATTGTGGCGCGTACGGTGTAAGGTAAGTATGTGTTACAGATGACTTCATTCTCTTTTTCACTCTATCTAGCGCGGTTCACAAGATCACCTCGTCAATGTTCTGACTCGCAGACAGCACGTTTGTGGCGAAACCATCAGTCACATCTTTGCCCTTCCCAGGATTCGCAACTGGGTTTATCTGGTGGTGCAGTCACTTCACACCTCCATTTATACCCTTCTCATATCATGTTCGTCCGTCATTACCTCCGGGGGAAGAGCCATCTTCCAGGAAGTTCCTCTGGACGAGCAAGCTGATACCCTCAAAATGTTGCAAAGCAAGTCACTCGAGGAGGGCGATTGGATTGTTGTCAAGACGGGCCCTTACCATGGCGACGTGGGATGTATATGAGGAATCTTTGAATGGGGATTAGATGTCCTAGTCGTGCCGTGGTTCGTTGATCTGGAGTTCATTCACGTATCCAAGAAAACGCAGCGACATACTAAACATAACCTTTTGGGTCCTGGCGGCAATCCATACGTCTTCGGGATGAACACCCACTGTCTGGCCATTACCAAACCGCGTTTCAATGAGAAGGCGCGCGTCGATAAAGGTTTACTTGTCCTCGAGTGTCGCCACAATGCTGTGCTGCCCGCCACAACAATATCCCTCCGAATTCTGGATCTGTTTCACCAAAGTCTCCACCCGCTCATCCTTGCTGCCCAGACCAAGGCGCCATGCCCGCGTGAATGGCTCTTTGAGGAGGAGGAGGAGGTAGAAGTCCTATCTCAAAGTGGCTCTCATGACTGCCGCCAAGGAAAGATTGTTGTAGTCGCCTCCCATCACGTCGAAGTCCTCCTGGATGCCGGCAAGGGCTTGCATCGCTTCCCTTTCTATCAAGTTGTCAAGCTCTTCTGCATAGGCGACTACGTTCGTGGAATCGACGGACTGAAGGAGGGTTTTATTCAAAGCTGTTCAGACTTCCACGTCGTGCTACTCACTATGGGCGACAATGGTGACTTTGAGGTAAGCAGTTTTGACTTCAATGGTAACACTCACTCACCACTCGTAACTCAGGATTTTTCATGTGGCAAGAACACCGTTCATAAACTCAACAGGGTTCAAAACGAGAATAGCAACGCCGCTGATAATGACACTTGGACTGGGATTCGGGTCATTGTCCGAAAGTGTAATCATCATCTCGATGGCCGCAGAGCCACCGTGACCAGCATGGCTCAGACCATGTTCAGGTTGCGAGCCGTCGTCACCTTACACGAAAATTCTATAACAAATTATACACTCGATCCTGACCATCTCGTTGATGAGAGGTAAGCATTGGCAACATTGATTTAATTCTCTGCTTGCTAAGGTAATGCTTTCCAGAACGGGCCAGTCACTGCTTTATACTGTCAAAAGTCGCAGTGTGTCTGAGCTCAAAGGCTCAGGGAAAACGCCATGGATTGGCACCCGTGTCGTCATTCATGGTAAATCTGGCCCCTTGCACACCAAGATTGGTATTGTCAGAGATGTCATTTGTGGCCAGAGCAACAAGAGTGGCTTATGTGTTGTCCTTATTCTTGACAACTATGACCCAAGTCTCACAAACAAAGAGTACACGGTTGACTATGAGCATGTTCTCGAGGTGACGTCAGTGTAAATTTTCACTATTGCATACCCTTTCCTCATTATTTTGTAGAACTCTTCGTCCCTTGCGCTTGTTTCAACCACTCAAAGACTCGCAAAGTGCCTTCCTACCTAAACCCCAGTTCATCAGGTCCGGTCGTGAGGAGGCAATCGCCAGTGCAGCCGCCACCCAGCGTGGCACGATTCAACTCGAACGCCCAGAATCTCCGGCAGAACACCTCGATCCAGCATGGGATCCTCGGTCACCAGCACCAGCGGGGTTACTGCCAACACCTGACCTCCCCAATTCGTCGGCATTTGAGCATCACGACCACTGGGTCACTGACATCCGCCTCCTCACTTATCGACTTCGTGTTCAGGCGTCTGGTAAACCAATGACAATGACGACCGAATATAATGCGCTGTCGGAGAAAGTCGAAGCGTATATTCACAAGGGGAAGAAGAAGAAAAAGGTCCTCGAGTCCTATCAGTTCGTTCAGCCAATGGAGCCCTCCACTCCCCGTCACTATGACAGGTGGATCGTCATTAAAGGAGACCATGCAGGGAAGCAGGTTCGTTCGATACGGTATGACAAAGGACTTAATCCCAAGATGCCTATCTGGTGGACGGTGGCTGTTGTTTTGCCTTCAGATGATGACGTGGATACAGTGACCGGGGAAGAGCTATGCATCGAGTCAACTTGTCTTTGTTTGGAAGACGAGAGTGCAGAGTCAAAGAAGCGCAACATGCAACTGAGTCGTGGTTTGAGGGAGGAAGCACCAAAATCTTCGCATCAGCAGCCCCAATGCCCATCTACTTTCTCCTCATTTGCAGCACATTAATGTACACATTATACTTCAGAAGAATCGGTAATTCATGTATGTAGTAGCATCAATTTACAATAACTACCACGAAGATTTTTATGAAGATTGAGATCGGACCATTTGGCTGGTCTTTTGGACTTGGCGGAGGTAAGGACAGCTGCCTGGGGAACGTCAAGTCAGACAAAAGAAGTTTCAAGTCAATAGATAGGTCAAAGCTGGGCAGAGGACAATAAGGTACGTGTCTTGTTTGTAGGCTAGATGAGACTAATAACGACGTAGTGGCGTAATCGTTCAAGATAAAAGGCCGTCGGACAGGGAGGTCCACACCCTCGGCATGACTCCCATTCGTACCCCCCGTTCGCGCCCGTCGAAGTCTACGACCTCCTCACCTTCGAAGAGTTCACCTACCTCTCCTGGTGCGGTCAAAATTAATAAGCTACTCAAAGACGAATTGCAATCCATCGCTCGGTCTCTATCTCCCAATCCACATAGCACATCACGAAGGTTCACTTGCCCATTGTCAGAACCCCCTTCACGATGCCGGGGTGTGATACATATGTATCACGGAGGATTTTCAGACGAACCAGTGTGTGGCATCAGCCACCCGATGTTCCTGAACCTTGGTCGATTCTACACCTTCGTGAGTTTCTTGATTGGCGCCTTTTGTCCCCTCGTTCACTGATCCATGCCCTTAGTGCAATACTCATCATCGTTTCGGAGAATTTATCTCTGACCCACTGCCCGAAGAATGCCTTGTTGCCAGCCAAACTATTCGAAATCTCCTCAATGACCGGGCTCAATGCGTCCGACGTCGAGAGCTTGCCAACAAATCACCTTCCTCGTCATCCTCTTCTTCACCGGCACACCACATCAAGGGTGAGAAACAAGATATCTACAATACATCACAATCTCGTCTTTCGTCTTCTTCGACGTTATCCCTCCCGCGTAACCGTCAGAAAAAGACTGACATCGCGTGCAATGCCACCAGCCTGGGCCCACACCAAGGAAGGGTGTCAGTATCGCTCTCAAATCGATCAGGAGCTAAGTCCGCCACGACTGAAATTATCGACATTTCGGATGATGAGAGCTGTGGGGCCCTAGCACTGGAAGCCGTGTTCTGGACAAAGGTGTGTGATTTCACGTCTTAGCGGGAACGTTGCTGAATGCATCCTCTGTAGAGTGCGAGATCTCCCACCATCATCCTGTTAGATGACAGGAACACCACAATTGGTGAGATACTAGGAGTTTTCGATGACAGCCGCTCATACCTCGAACTCTTTCTCCCGGAGACTCTTACTTGGGTTCCAGTGGATTTAACAACAGTAATTGTCTTACATCAAGGTGATTGCATTGCTCTGAAGACCCGCCATGTTGAAGATTTGAAAGATTGGGGCCTATACGTACACAATTTAGAAGACTCTTTTCTCGAATACATAGTTAAAGATTAGTTTTGTTGCCTAAATTATTTAAATTCAATATTACTACGTAGTGCGACGAGACAGGGGGAGCTGTCTCATCTGCTCCATTATGTCCTCCCATCACCCTGATAACACAGCACTCCAGCTTCGTCGTAACAAACTTAGGCAGAAAGGCAGAGCGGAGGCAGGAAGTTATGGTCAAGACGTAGAGATAACCCACGAGCAAGAAGGCAAAATGATCACCAGCCGAATTTGAGTTGCCGAGCATCCTATGAAGACGGATACCAAGGAAGCACCTCAAAACGTAGTTGCGGCAGACAAGGAGCAGCAAGAGCCCAAGGATGGTGTGGGAGACCCAAGCGAGGAGAAACCGTCTGGCGAGAAACGTGCTCAGGTGCGTCCTTGTTCTATTATCCCCAGATAATGCTAACATCATCTCAGAACAAGAAATATCTCGATGAATACATGGAAGAAGTAGAGCTCCTGACAGCTTGTGACCTTGCACACAATGATGATCCAGCAATCGGTAAGCAGTGCTCCTGTGGACTCGAAGATGTCGAAGTACAATGTGAGGACTGTGCTGAATACGAGGCTTCGTGTCGTCAATGCTGGGTCAAACAGCATACCCGCTACACATGGTGGCACTGGGCATTGATCTGGGAAAAGGAAGGTTTCTTTCGACGGCATGACTTTTCGCAGGTGGTTGAAGGCAACGTAATTCAGCTTGGACATAACGGCCTCGTTTGTCCCAATCCTGCGAATGCAGTTATAGTGGGCCATGTCCATTGCAATGGCATTCACTCCAGCAAATTCCAATTTTGCGAATGTGACTCGACCGTCTTCCCCAAGGAGCTTCATTATCGGGACCGTGTCGCCTACCGTCATATAACACAGCTCATGAAGGCCCGACTATTCCCGGTGACGGTCAAGTGCACAGAGATGGCTTTCTCCTTCTCTACGATGAAAGTGTTTCAGCTGCAACATCTCGAAGGAAAACTCGGCTTATATGATTTTATCAAAGCCCTTCGGCGGTATACAGACAACGAATTTGTGTATGATGTTGCAGTAGGTCTACTGTGTATCCGTGCGAACCATATTGATATATTGTTAGGACGTCTGTATGCAATTTCGTCGCTCGGTACGAGTGTGGATGTTGATGAAGACTAGGGGTCGTTTGGGACAACTTCACGGCATTGACACAGTCCTCACTCACCGACCCCCAGGAAATCTTATTGTCTTTTGTCCCATCTGCCCAGAGCCTGACTTCAACTTAGAACCTGGGTGGCAGACAACGTCGCCCGAATTCAAGTATGTATCAGACTTCGGTGGTAAAGTGATGGCTAACAGTCCCAAGGCATATCAATCAACAGAACCTTGCCCTAGACGGAAACTTTCATCAAAACAAAACCATAAAGAACAGCGATCCTGACAATATATCACTTTTTGAGGGAAAGGCGTATTTTCCCAAAGATGCTGCATACAAGGCGTACCTGAAGACAACAAAGCCAACACAAGAGGTGGGCGTCTCGGTATACAATTATACAGCACATATTGACTGGTAGAATTACGACAGAAATCAGTCTGCAATTATTTGAAGGTTGTCAACAATCAGAACAAGCGGAAGTTCAAGTCCTTAGAAGTTACTGGGGTAGTGAGCTGTGCATGCACTCACGTCTATGTATTATCCACTGTAGACCTACAAGTGGGGGAACAGTGAATGTTCTGTTGAATTCAAAATGATTTGACCTTATTGTCATTTACTACAGATTTCGCAATACTGATGCCGCACTATTCGAAGCCCTCAAACAGAGGATGTATAACCGCTCGACTTCGGACCTTGACATCATGCTGTCGTATGACTGCAACTGTTCATATCACATTAATTTGGCTAACCGTTTTGAAAATGCCACCTTCGACGGGGTTCGTGACTGCCTGGCTCGCATGCACTACATGATTCCCGATCTTCACGTCAATGGTCATAACGACGACTGCATATATCAATATGGTTCAGCATACATGGAATGCAACGGACATAATCACATGGAAGGTATCAAACAACTGTGGATCGGACTCAACATGCTGGCCGCTCAAACGTGCCAGATGAACAATGGCTTTCGGCAGGATACTCTGATCAATCACCATGGAGATCACAATTGGAAGAAAACCATAGGTCAAAGTATGTGTCTCGCATAAAACACAATTAGATCTGAGTCATATAATTTTCCAGTTCCTCGTTTGGTAATAGAATTAACCGAAGCAAAAGGTCTGTACTATGTTAAAGACGCTGAATTTGAGGCTCTTTCAATGCACTGCAGAGAACAGTATCCAGACGCGTACAAAGAATGGATGGAGATGGATTGGCACATGACATATACAGTGGGAAAGAAGAAGGAAGTACAAAGTCCATATCGCTTTCGGAAATATCAATGTAAGTGAATTCAGTATCGCTTTTTAACAAAGACTCATGAAACCCGTTCTGCTTTGCCAGTCCCTTCGCTCAAATCTGTTGTCACCAAAATGGCCCAGCAATCAGTCGAGGCTATGCCCAAGGAGACAGCCATTCTAGCATTGTCCAAGAAGGCAAACCCACCAATGCAATCCTCTGTAAAGGGTAAGGAGCGAGCAGGAGGAGAAGCAGTAGCTGATACATGCGAGACTCCATCCAATGATGAACATTTAGAGGGGGTTCTAATGCCAGAGACGTTGGAAAGCAGATCCCGACCCATCGCATGGATTTACGAAGGCATATTGCTCGAAAATGACCAGTAAGCAAGGATTTATTCATCCCAAAGTAATGAACTAATATACATCGCAGACGCAAACTCACCCACCGGATACATCAGGAGAAGAAGCAGCCAAGTAAAGCGGAGAAAGAGGCGATTGTCACTGAGCGTGAAAAGCTAGGTCAGAACATCTCGAAATGGTACAAGGAAGCAACAATTGGAACAATTGCAGAGGTGTTCAATCAGATCTATGCCGACACTGAACCGCTCCCAGAGAAATGCCGTCTTCTACTCCCTTCAGCATTACCGGCACCAATTCGATCAAAATTAGGGATCGAGAATCTCATTCGTGTGGAATATGACTTACGAGAGGGAGCAGCATATGATGCCATTGCAGAGATTCGACGTCGGTCATCAACGGTGGCATTTATGGACGAGATGAGACAGCGCAACGACAAAGGTGTTCAGCGCCTCACGAGATCCTTACACGAGCTTGAGGATGCGCGTGCAACTCTGGAGTTGTGTATTCGACACTATAATACTCACCGACAGGCCCTTTTAGGACTTCGTGGTCCTGATCAGCTGCCGTTTCCCTATCCAGATATGACACTCAGCGATACCTACCGGAAAAGAAGAACTTTAAAACGTGCACTAGGAGATTCACGGCGTCTGGATGGTGCAATATTTGGGAATATGAAGAAGGGACAAACGTTAGCACAGCCGGAACCATCTGCTGTCCGAGCTCCAATAAGGGTGGAGTTTCCTGGCACGCAGATAACTCGCAAGAAGGCCTCACAAGGTTAGTATCGTGGACATTGATGATGTGCAGTAGCTGACAAATGTAATTCAATCAGATGCTTGTGGAAGTCGAGGTGTGTAGGACACATCTCAGAATTGATGACATTAATATATTCTGTTTTAGATACCAAAAAAACAAAAACCGATGCGGTAGAAGATGAGTCTAGTAAGACAAAAAACGAACTACAGCCAGGATGGGTGTGGAATGCACTACGACGTCCAGGAATGACAGACGAAGAAGTAGAGGCATTTGAAATCGAAGGTACCTCCATGGTCTTCCGTGTAACCACCTGTCTTGACAATCTTTAGGGGAGCGAGTAGGATTCTTCCGTGCTGAGGCGGAAAGAGATCGCTGGTTGGAACAATGGGAAATCAAGATAGCTGAGTTCTTACGGTGCATCATGAGTTTTGACAAATATGCAGAAACGTGGGCTCAACTTGCAACAAAGCCGAAGAACAGAGATCGGCCAGGGTATGAGGCATATGCACGAGAGAAGGTGCATATGTACTCTTCATTTGCTAAAAGGGCACAGCTGGAGTTCATAAACCTAGGTTATGAAAAGGCACTTGATCGTAAGGAGGGGGAGAGAGTACAAGACTTCCTTATGGCACAACGTGCTCTTTACGAAGAGGAGAAAAAGCATCATTCGGATCAAGGGGCAGACAGGCTTACAAATTTAGAAGAATAATAGAGGATGTCTTGATTTTGTGCTTGGACCGTCAAATATAAATAGCGTCGTTATTGTTTATTGTCGGGTCAGTGGCGTCGACACCTTAAATAGTCCACTCTGACAGTTGTCATTCCTTTTCCTACTTGCCCCTCCCTATCACCAAAGTTCTCTTGCTAAGGGAAAAGTTGACTCGCCGGTTGCAGTAGCAAGCTGCAAGACTTCCCTTCAAGTGTCAAACATTTAAGTGACATAACACTCACTCAAGTATGCCTCGTAGAATTCAAGAATTTGCACTCAAGTGGGAACACTTCATTGTTCGTAGTGGGTATACTTGAGTAGTTTGCTATGACTTGAGCGGGAATACTTGAGTGGTATGCTGTACATAGTGTTACATGGCTTGAGGAGGAAAATTTAAGTTATATGACTTAAGGAGGAAAACTTAAGTAGTTCTATAATAACCGCATATAGTATACTGTACATAGTCTTATGTAGCTTAAGTGGAAATACTTAAGCAGCCGTCACTCCAGTATTCCAGTGGTCGAGACCTCAAACACTCAAATAAAGTTCATATTGATTTATCGTTGTTAGAACTAGGTCTCTTCTTCTCTTCCAATCGAGCTCTACAGCATCAGTGATTGTCAAGCCGACCCTAAATACTTGTTGGTGTTTCAATCATCGGTTCTCCCGATGAACAGGATCTTGATTTAAATTATCAGCTCCCTCATCATGGATTCTTGATGGATTCATGGAATTCCCGCACCTCAGAAGACGAGAAAATAAATATTTGTCGGTGATGGCAGTATGTATCTTTGGGATCCGATCAAGGGGGACCGAGTGTTTTTGATTACGGACAACTACACCCTCTCATGATGTTCTAGCGGGCCAGAGTGCGGGGTCCCACAAAAAAGACTGGTCCATGTCCACTGCAGATCCAGTCGCAGCCGCGCTCGTGGTAACATTCAGGGTCTTTGTGCACACTGAGCGATCGTGGGCAAGACGTGAGTGTTTGAGTCAGGAATTGTTTGGATCTGGAAGGAAGCTGAGCAACACATTTGAACACAAAGTCGTAATATTCCCATTGACTTGAATATTTATTACAAAAAGACGATAAACAAATGAGATTGGCTTTCCCATACACAGTGTGAAGTCACTGTCTATCAGTTACACTGAGAGGCTTACACTACTGCCCCGGTGCAGTTTCTCCTTGGGGGAAAATTAAGTTCAACAAAGTACATGAACTACGATGACTAACCTTTGTTTGACCCACCCTATTACTGAAGACGTCTTGAGTTATCACGACCACCGGCAGCTGTCCTTGAATCCTGTCTGCAGGCTGTGCGCTTTCGGTTGATTGGGATGTGATCTCCCTCACCATAGTAGTCGTGATGCTCATATCGGCAGACGACGTATAGGTATCGCGTCCGCCCACAATCCGGATCCGGGAATTCAGCATCATAAGAATGGCATTAGCATATAGCTGTGGAATGATGAGAGATGTTGCTGCGTAGAAGGTCTGGTGGGGAAACGCAAGAAATAGGATGAGGTTTAGGAGAACAACAACGGCTAGAAGTAGGTGGTGTGAATCTTCCGACAATGGTGGATAGGTAGCAGAGATTAAATACCTGTCATAGTTCCTGTTTCGATAGTAAGGCGAATTAGGTTTGAGACCATAATTCGAGTGCGGCGGAAACTAGTATTGCTGCGCCTAAGCTACAAAACAGTAGAAGGATCAATCAAGATAGTAAATGAGAGAGGGCGAACATAGTAAGTCATGCAGATAGCAATAATGATATCACATAGGGCGGAGCCTCCGCACCAAATCTACCCATGGGTCAGTACGACAAATTTGAGGGATATTTGAATCTAGTTTCTCACCCCCCCGACAATGGACATCTCCTGGGTATTGAGGTCAGTGATGCTGTCTTTTGAGAAAGAGTAGGCGCCTGCGACCATAGCTGCCACAGAACTGGTCAGGGACACCTGTATATAGCGGATGAGTTAGACCGCCATAGAGAAGGGACACGCAAGCAACGAACACAGATGACAAATAGAGGGACAATTCGTGATTTTGACAGAATGAAGATCCGGTATGCATAGAAGACTTGTCCGATACAAGCAACTGCACTCATGATTATTAACAGGAAAACAAGCAGAAGATGTTACACGTACCAACAGCACTCATGATGGAGACAGTAAGCCAATTAAAATCCATTGCAGTTAGGGCTTCGATGTCACCGAAGCCATACCCGAACTCCGCGAAAGCGTCGTGGGTGAAGAGCACCGTCTGAACAAACTCGATGATGTAGATGCCATAGACGAGGTATTTGGTGAATTTTTTGTCTTTTGGAAAGGCTAGGTAGTAAAGATCTAATGAGAATTAATCAGAAACAATCTGTTGGAGACAGACTCGGGGCGACGGACACAGTTGCACAGAAAGGACCCCGAAGAGTCCCCAGTGCAAGAGATAACCCACAATCTAAGTGACCGTTTTAGAGATTGAGTATACTGAACGCACAATCTGACCTACCACAGGTCCAGAGCTGAAATGAGAAGCCTTAGTACATACTATTGCTCGACTTCAGGATTGTAACTTACAGCTTTTCTATGGGAAAAGCTACGGGGACGGGTTGCATGTTGTGTCTGGAGTTGATTTACCGATTCTGCTGTACATATATATTCGACCGTCATCATGAAAAATCTAAAAAAGAAAAAAACATCCCAGGTCAGTCAGCATTATGCTACGGACAGCGTGGAAATAAAGTGATACTCTGTGCATTCAACCATGTTCCACATCACGATTCGTTCCACCGTCAGCATCAAAAATCCCGGAAATACGTTAAATCGGAAGAAACGCTGGTGCGTTGATGTTAAGCTGATGTTGAAACTACCCCGGGAATCAAATGCGAAGATTACCGCACCGAGTTGCTACTACAAAGTTGCGGTGTTCGACATCTTTCTTCATCCAACAGGTGAATCTAAGACGGCGTTTCATGTCCATTGCATCATGACAAACCCATCTTGATATTTCGCCGCACCTTAATTTTATAAAGACGTCCTACGACAGAGTTGGGGGTCTCTGGTAGCGATCTCTTAATACATTTTTTCACGGTGAATAACCTCCTCCGATGTAGCGCTTCGCCTCGACTCGACAAACATACTGCGCCGAGGGCAATCAAGGCGATGTAGTAAAGAAGTCCTGCTAGGATAACCTCCCTTAGTGACGGGGCATCTCTGGTGGTGATCTGAGATCTCTTCACCCGTCCATTTTTTTTTTTGCAGAATGACCTCTTCCGAGGCGGCGTTTCAAACGTATTGCGCTGAGAGCGGTCAAGGAGAGGTGGAGGGCGAGTTAGCCTAGGATTTGATCGAGTGCCAGAGGGTCGGAATTTGAAAATAATGATAGCCAGAATGCGTCTGAGTCCAAATTTGAAGTTCACTCTCTCCACGACGTTGCGTCGTCCCTCGCTTGCTCCTCGGGACATATTCTTAAGATCTAGGACGATATTACGGACTCTCAAACACTATGTGACACGTCCATACATAGATCATCGCCCGTAGTTGTCCATGAATATAAAGAGCATCAAGACCGCCCTCAGGCCTGGCAACACCGGAAGTCATCTGGATACATCTCGCGACGTTATTTCGGTAACCCGTCATCAAAGACGGCCATATTATTATTTTTGGTACACATCTAGAGATCGGTGTCAACCCGGTTACTTGACATATGGTAGGCCCTTGTTGCAGAAGGTATCAGGGAATGTGGTAGATGTAGAATGATCCTCGGAGGGATATACGATACATTCTTCTGAAATAAGAGTCAATTAGGTGCTTTAAGGCATTGAGAGGAGTCAGTCGCTATGTATCTTGGGATGCGATCATGGCACACGCCCACTATTCCGGTTCGATCATCACATCTTTCAGGTAGCGCTCGTCCCCCCTCTTCCTCCTCCGATCTAATCCCAGACTCTACATCATTTGAACAGCTTTTTTTGATACGACGTCCTCGGAAACAGCATTCTATACATCATGGCCTTGATCTTATAGGTCGCTCTCGAGCAGACAAATTACATTCATCTTGACGTACCTGTCCAGATATCCATCGACCGCGAGTCACTGAGAACAGCGATATTCAGTGGTTTATTTTGGTCCAAAGTGCGGGAGGCCTGCGTGATGGGACGAAGGTCTTAGCAGTGTAAAATGAATGAGAGACAACATCGTGCCTGTTGAGAATATGCCTACCTTTCGAAGTAATACCGAGTTCAGAATACACACGAGGAATGTACGTAGTAGGCGAGTTGAATGAAGTAAGGTTCACTTTACTAAGAAGGTTCCGACCGAGAGGTTTGTAAGCGCTAGTCGTAGCTAAAGGTTCCGAAAAGCGCTTGGCGTAACCGATTTCGTCACTTTGGTTCATACTAGGTCGTGGAATTCAAGATGATAAAATTAGGTGTCCTTTGGCGTACTACAAAACGCAATATATGGAAGGTTTAATAACTGGAGAGAATCTGCTAGAAAACTGTCGAAAGGAAGGGAAAGAAAGGAAAAGAAAATCCCAGAAATTTCTATATCCTACGCGATGGTCAGTGCGACGGTGATAGTCGGTGAGTGTTGATTAATAACGTATGCCTGATATCCATAACAGTGCCGCAATGGAATCTTTGGTACGAGATACTGGCTGTCTGTTACTTCACTTTAATGATCTGACAACTTCATATAGGTTCGAACGTTCAATGTTTGCACTTAGGTGGTTACCAGCGGTGGCTTATTCTGCCACGCTGTTGCAGTAACCAAGTTGAAGATCGAGGGGCTCAACCTTCTACATACCTGTTGGCTTGCAAATTACTTCCGCGGCGAATACATCGTTCATCACTTCAGAGCCTCGATACGCGCTTCCTGCGCACTTCTCCATTTCCGTCCTTCCTATTGTCGCCGTATGATCTCGCCCAGGCTGTATACGCTCGTACAACTAACGACATGGGGAGAATACCTGTGAGCGGACGCGACTTTGCGATATGACATCCTACGGCTACAATTCCCACGGGATGACTTTCTTAACCCAAATCTCGTGCTTGCAACTGTTTTGAGTTCTTGGCTCCATCAAACTCACTGCTACCGAGAGCAGGGAGGGAAATCTGACTCCTCAACAACAATAAGGGAGATGGGTGCAGTCTATCGTAGTCTATCAGTGTGTATGCATAATGCACTAGGTTCTAATCCTGGGGTGTCATCGTATCTAAGTTTGTACCGAACGATTTTTGACGACCTAGGAACGTATGCTTTGTATGTCAGATCCCTCCTCTCCCGCTTCTCTCTGTATGTGATAGGTCGATTTGCAGTGGGCTCCTTATGTTGAGCAAAATGGACCGATAGGGTGTAATAACATCACTGCACACCCTTGGCCCGTAACTAGCTCACGTTGCGGTAATATTGCGTAGACTCGGATGGAAAGCTTGAACATAGACACTCTCGAATGATTAGCTCCGTTTCCAATAGCTCTGACCACACCACACGGTGAAGTGGGAGTCACCTCTTGCCGGATCTTTTTTCCTCTCTTCTCCTACGACTGTCATACCATACCTACTTGAATCGCCTTTCGAAGAGTAAAGGCGCTGGAAGAAAGAGGATCTTAGTGACTATCTCTCTGTACGGCCCTCCCATCATCCAGTTCTTCTGCAAATTTTGCAGTTTCTCATATATTCAACTCTGCATATGCCCTCTTGCGGTGCTGCCCTCTGAAATATGACATCCTTCATGGGAGTGATATTCCTCCTGTCCTGCTTGCCTGCCTCTTCTTGATGAATGTTAAATTGGAGCCCACGCTACCTTTGACAGTTTCGTCATGGTGAGAAATCCTAGTGACTTGATTTTCTGCGCTCTTTATTATCGCGGGATAAGACACATCTAGACTTTACATTGTGGTACTACGTGCATAATTCAAGTCTGGGGCTCAGAATCGGACATTGATACGTCTTCCGGCTTCCATCGTCCTTCGTTTGTCCTCATTCGTCGCGACAGTCCACCTCCTCAGCCTCATAATCTGTTTTAGAAGTGATCATTCCACATGATATTTCAACGACGCGAGTGTCAGTACACACGTTCGATTTGCATGGCGGGCCTTCGAAAGACTATCACCTCAACTCAGTTTTGGCGACGTCCCTCCCGCTACCACCAACTCGAAATACGACTAAGATCAGTGAAGCGCAGAGTAACGAGCCCAGTATCCTAGCATGTATCCGTGGTCCTGCACCAGGTCCGACTCATGCAGATCAAGTCATCAGACTTCGCTAGCCGCATTTTCCCGCCATTTCCAGGAGTTGATTTCCGTTCTAATTATTTTATCCTCACGTTAATGCAAACACTCTGATAGGTACTTCAAGACTAAGTACTTCCTACGTACGACATTCTCTCTCTCTCAACGGGTATATATCGAATTCCAAACAAACAGCAGGCAATAAAAAAGAGCGGTGACTTCCATTTGTAGCTCTCTCTCTCTCTCTTCTCCAAGGTTCCGCTGACCGCAGGAAATCATAACTCGAAGCTTAAACCCTGGTTTAGCGAGCAATATCCACCGCGGGAATTTCAAGTGCCCTTCGGAGCTTCCTCGCTATCAGACTGCGAAACCAAATGCGCTGTACCAATTCCATGGCAGTGTTCCAAGCGTACTGGACACACTGATGTAAGGTATTCTCTGGGAGGCCATCAGATATCATCGCCTCACGTCAAGGAGGGAAAACGAACCTAACTCGCTCCAAGTTAACGCCCTGCGAGACGGGTCGTCAGGGTCGATGAATATGTATATGCTAATCATCGCGATGGCCTATCATACAAACCGCTGAGGGAGTGTTAAGATGTGAGTAGTAGGATGTACGAACGGAGATCGATAGAAGAACGAGGCATGGTAGCAGTCCCAAAATATCTGTGTAGGGAGTACTTAAATCAGTCACGGTGATCAGTGATCGATATAAAGCAGGACATACCGAGGATACACCCTAGATGCACCGCATTTGAGCTGACGCCTTGTGAAGGACGAGAAACGATGTACCAAACCCTTCCGGTACACCAGGCATCAACGATCGTAGTTGGATACCGGCAAACACTGTCCCAACGAGGACGACAGCGATCTCGTTCTTTTGTAGGAAGCGGAAGTCCACAGTGGTGATTGTGAGGAGGGTGATCATGAGAGTGATTAACCCTATCCATGTAGCGAAGGTTTAACGGGTCAGCGTGCTGTCCGATAAACAGATTCAGGGAGAGAGTACAGACAGAATGTGATGATGAGGATCAGACAGTATGCAACGACGATGGTGGTGCATTGGACGATCATGGTTGCTTCGTCGTCCCGAATACGAGGTATCGTCATCTCAAGGCCGCTTGAGAAATTCTATTAGGCGAATGTATAACGGAAGAGAAGAGAAGAGAAATAAGTTACACTACAGTTCCAGACTTGGTCATGATGCCAAGGGGAGCAGCTCTATTTGTCAATGCCTCTCGACCAAAGAACGATGTGTATGCACGGTAACTGATATACCGGATGAATTAGGTCCCAGAACACTCAGATCGATGCTCATAACTCGAAGAACACACATCACATACCGATCGAAAGGGTAACAAAAAAGACCTGAACAGTGGTAGCCCCTGAGACCTGGGGCGTAGGAGTAGGACATGAACACATGCATCTCAGTGCGCACAGGACTCTGCCTAGTCTGCGGTGTCCAAAGCCCATTTTTTCCAGTATAATATCCACTCGACACCAAGATAGGATTTGTGGACATGTTGTTGTTATCGTAGGCGTTCGAACTGGCATAATTCGAATTGTTGGAAAGTATTGGATTAGTATACATACTACCTTCATGTGAGAGTCATGGAAGAACTTAGACAGGGAGCAGACATCCTCGTCGAACATTACTCGGCACATTCCTGTCGCCAACTTCGACAGTTTTTTTCAGAGAGGATTGGATTCAGCTCTATTTTCTGAACCACGCCATAATTGTAGTTACTTACTTGTCAGTCTATTGAGTGTGCCTGGTTTGAGACCTGGGGGTGGAAATAAATTCGAGACTCCCAGTGTTTGTCATTTCGACAATTGATGGTACTCGATGGTTCGTCGTGCATCCTTCACCCACTCCGATTTTGACTCATTCGTTGTCTAGTGGGTTGATGGGCCCGAAGGAAGTGGTCTGTACCTGAGGTTGCTCTTGTCACATGTAACAATATCACTACCCTCGGGTTGTGATTCGCATACGTTCGTTGCTCGGAAAAGTTCGTTGAATGCAGACACGCTCGAATTATCATCTCCTTTTCCGGTACTTCCGTCCGGAGATCTGATTTTGGTCATGCAATATGTCAGTTATGACGAAGTTTGGCGCCCTTTGCAGAGTAGAGAAGGTGGAGAGAGGTAAACATGCATGATAGAATCAGCTCCTCTGTGCTCTGTTGCACGAATCTATTAGTCGCGGAAGTGGTTTTGATCAGGTTACTGCCAGCTTGAATAGTAGTAACGTACAACGTTTTGATTTTACGGGACAAAGGCTTGATCGATAATTGCGGTATATATTCAACTGATCGGCCGCGTGCAACGTTTTTGATTTTACGGAACAAAGGCTTGATTGATACTCGCGGTATGTATTCAACTGATCGGCCGCTTTTTTACCGCTGTCTCGTAGAGGATCCCACAGGCTCATCTTCCCGAGCTTACTTTCATATGATTTTTGTCTTTCATCTAGGCCGATCCCAAGTCCACAATCCGAGGGAAAGCTTGAAAACCCATTAGGCGCCGACTCCATAACGTACGATCCCATCTAGCTCCACACCAGTGATGATTTTGACAGTACAGTGCATTGAAACTTCGAATTGGATCATCTCGTTAGCGCTCACTTCTTTTGCTTTTTTGCTGTGCCTTCTCCATTTGGCCCATGCATCATAGATCTTATGACCGGTGTTATGAGATGTGCAGGGTCTATGCATAAATTACAAAGCTGGTGGCGTAGAATTCACGCTGTGCAGTATTGATCAACAATGAACAAAGCACTTGTTCCTGTTGGTGACATGGCGATGCTAATCATCTCACCGTGCTCTCGATATACTACAAAAAGTGCACCTACGGACCTGCATTGAAGGCTCTATCAGCAACAAGATGGCAATGTATACTATAAGTTTTCTCGAAATTACACCATGCAGGTATTATCCTTTCTTGTTTGGAATTTTCTAACAAAATGCAGATATAACATGGTCGTTGATCTTCTGGGACTATTTGATAACCCTCGACGATGAAGTTTGTGCTCATTGTCCTTCTCATATTGGAATCTTTACTAATTGACTCAAAGATTACTTTCTTCTGGGTGTGGCTTCATTCTGGCATTGACCTATTTCTGCATAACATCTGAAAATCGGATGGACAGTCCTCAAGAAGATCCTGGATCAAATTCTTATTCTTTGCAGTGAGTTGTTTTCGGGCGCTAGACGCGAGTAGTTGATATAACAATTTCAGAATCGCTATATAGGACTACTTCTACGAGTCTGGGATGTCATCGGTGTGTGGTGACCGGCATTGTTATCTTATAGGCACTAGATCTACTTCAGTGATGATTCTCGGAATCATATTTGGGATACCAGATCCTTACTTGAAGTCCTTAATTGCCCAGAAAGACGATATTTTGAATCATCTGTACGTCGGTTTAATTCGACTTCCCTGGCTCCTTTGCTGAACCTTGGCGTAGATGCGACAAACGTACGTAACTGGACTTCGTCACGTAGGTTGTATGTATTCATGTTACCTCATCACAGTCATATCCGAATCTATTCAAGCTTTTCAAGCTTGTCTTGTGTGTGTTGACTCTGGCTCGGTTCTATACGGTACATTTCATCTACTGCTAAGTTCATGTATTACATCGGTAATAATTGCGTGGTTTTACATCTATCTCCAGTGTCAATGCAGCTTCTTGTCATCGAAAGCATCCTCGTCCTCCGAATATGGGCCATAATGGGCAAGCGGCGCTGGGTCTTGTGGACATTCTGTGGCTTGCTTTTCTGCAGCACGGCTACATCGATCGTGCTCAGTGTTCATTTTTTCTTGTTTGCATCGTTCGCCTGGCCATACGCGTGAGTACTACGTCACTTATTATAGCCTATCTAATCCCTCTTCTTCAGTATACCGACCCTATTATTCGAGGCAATCATTTTTGGCTCCGCTGCCTACCATGGAATCAAGGCATCAGGAGGTCTGAGACCACTTTTGCTGCAAAGTCAGGGCCCGTTTCGGTCCGGCCCAAAGCCTATCCTACTTCTAGTCTTTCAAGGTTCAGTTCTTTACTTCATTGCGTGAGTATCTTCTCTTCCTATGTATACTTCTCTGTGTTCAGTGGCAGCTATTTTAGCGTACTTCTTTCACTCCCGATTATGGCCTTTTTCGTACGCTTCAAATTTGTTCAAATTCAACATATTTTGACTACCACTTCTCATGCAGGATCCCCGGTTGGGGATAACGACTATGAGTATTGCGGTTAGTTACATGCTTCTCGGTCTGCGGAAGAACGTTCTTTCAGATCCCGTTGGTCCGTCGTCGCAAGGGGTGGAACTAAGAACATTGAGATTTACAGCGAATAGAGCACTGTCTTCGGAGGAGGGGGAAGCCACCATGAATACTGGATCTTTTCCGTAGGGGAGCTAGGTTATGTTTAGCCGACCCGACAATATACGAGGCGTTGTCGTTACAGATAGCAAACTAAGCGAGGAACGGGCGGGTTGCATCCTGAGTGCGAGGAAACACCAAGTCCACGGTAGCTGGCTATGACTAAATGCAACGAAATTCTTTGAAATGAAAGAACATGTAAACAATCCATACGACGAAGCCAGTGAGATGTCGACACTGAGAACATGGCACGGACAACATGAAACATTGCGTGTAGCCAGTCATCGATACACAAAGACAAAGCCACCAAAGCTAGATCTAAAGCAAAAAGGATGTTCATTGCGCGGTACACTCCCAACGGGCAAAGACTCACCTAGATATCTACTACACGCACTGACTTCGCTATCTCGATGGCTGTCGATTGGTGAGAGACGGCAAGGCACTGCCACCGGCTACTCTGCTCCCTCTGAGGGCGAGCACGACGATTTTACTGTAACCTGACGACGCGACGTTGTGATAACACTTGCACCTAGTCCAGGTCGAGGCAGGCATCGGGGTACCCATTAGCTCTGATACTCTCCATAAGGAAGCCAATAGGCGTCACATAGCTGATACCGAGGTATCCTTGGCACCAGCCCCGAACCCGCCAACACGTCCACGCCCATCCACGACGACAAACCCCGAGTCCCCCGGAGCAGAAAATGATCCAGACTTGTCGTCGTACGGGAGGATCGCCCACGACACACTCCCGACGAACGACACGACGCCAGTGACATGCCCGATGGTCACGCCCGTGGTCCTCCCGTTCTTCAGAACCACTAAGCACGGTCCCTCGTCGTCGTTCCCGTCTCGCATACCCGGGTGGCGCATCTCCTCGTCCGTGATGGTACCCTGGTGCTTCAAGAGGTGGTCAGCAGGGTACCCGAAGGAGGTGGGGGTAAATTCCCAGCGCGGGATCTCGGCGCCGAGGTGTTACCTTGCGCGCCTATCGATCTTATCGTCGTCGACCTCGATGATAGCATAGTCCTCGGTGTAGCCTTGGGTGCCGGTGCCGAAGGTGATGGGAGGGGAGAGGACGACGTAGCCCAATATGTGTGTTCCAGTTCTACTCGACGTCTTGGCGGAAGGCGGAGAATGCCTTTATCATCTTGTTCACCTCGTCCACAGCGTGCTGAGCGTCCTCGCGTGCTTCCCTAGCCACTTGATCGTCTTTCTCCTCGGCTGCCATGACAAGCCGTTCCTCATGCTCGACGATGAACCCAACTCAGCGAATTCGTGTCCGAATGGACGCAAGGAGTTCCTGGTACGAAGAAATATCATGTGATAACATCTCCTCGTCGGAGAAGAAAGTCGCGGTGACGTCTAAGGCATCCGCGGCACCAGCACCGCCAGTGAGGAGGCCACCAATCCGTCCACATCCATCAACGATGACAGAGCTAGAGTCGCCCGGGGCAGAGAAGAGGCCGAACTTGTTGTCATATGGGAGGATGGCCCACTGCTTAGGGATGTGGTACTAGCCGCCGTCGAAGCTCTCACGGACGAAGGACATGACGCCGGTGGTCTTGACGTTCTTGATAGCTACGAGGCACCGTTCGTCGTTCTGGTCGAGCATGGTCGGGTGACGCAGCTCCTCGTCATTGATGATATTATCGAGCTTCAGGAGGCGGTCGTTAGGATACTTGAAGTTGGTGTTGGGGTACATTTTTTCAGTAGACCCCTAGTGTGGGATCTGGGTGCCGAGATCAATCGTGTTACCTTGGAAAGTGCTCTTGTCAATCTTGTCGTCTTCGACCTCGATGATGGCGTAATCCTTGGAGTAACCTTCGGGGAGCGGACTAACACGACCCAAGACGTGGCTGGCGTGGGTCTTCCATTTCTTCTCAACGTCTTGGTAAAAGGCATAGAGTGCCCCCGTCGTCTCGTTTGCCTCATCCATTGTTTGCTGCGCCTTCCCGTATGCCCTCCTAGCCACGTTACTATCCTTTCCCTCGGCTGCCTTAAGAAGTCGTTCCTTGTGCTCTACGAAGAACCCGAGTCGGCGAATTCGAGTCAGAATGGACGCGAAGAGTTCCTGGTACGAAGTGTCGTTGTTGGAACGAGGCTGACTCCCGGATTTGCGTTCAAACTTGCTATTTGGTCCCTTTTTTGTCGGGAAGATGACATGACGAGTAGTAACGACAATGAGGTTCTTGCTGTAGCCACCTTCGACGATGAAAGAGCCGCCAGTGCCCTCAATATGAGGCGTGGCCTGGGCAGCAATGAAGAGACCGAGCACATGGGTAAGAGGGCTTTGAACATCTGCAATCGGGTCGTGAGGGGACGGCCTCGAGGAGCTTGGGACCGGATGACAGACGACTCGTGCATTTCAGCATCGACGTCGGCAATGTCAAACTCGCGGAGAACCTTCTGGCACCTGAACGCCACGGTCCTGCTCTTCGCCGGAGAGAGATTTGGGAACAACGTCTCGTCCATTCAACAATCATCTCGTCGAGGCAGGCGTGGACCTTGCGAGCCAATTCGGCGTCCCAGACGGTGTTGAGCTTGTGGTTGAAGACGAGATAGGACTGCTTCGCCCTTGGGCATCACCCACGGACTCGTGCTGATGCGTGTCACCAAGACCGGCAAGGAGGGCAGGCCAGGGTAGTAGGACTTGGCCTCCATGGCAGACAGAGGACGGGGCCGTCGACTGGAGAATAGAGTTTGACGAGGGACAAGAGCAGGGGTAAAGCGCCAGCGGCGCGACCGAGGTTTGGGATCCACGGATGGCACTGCCACATTGGTCCGGGATAGCCGACCTTCGAAAGCTGCAAGAAAACATGTCGTCACTGGTCAGCACTGTCTAAAGCCAAGCATCAGAAGTACGTAGTCACTGTCGCTAGATGAGCTGTATATCTCTCAAGTTCCGCTACATGAGAATCGTCTTTTTCTTCCTTGCTGTCGCTCGAGTTCGCACTCTCCGTCAGAGTCCTTCGGGCGGGGCTCCTTCCTTGTCTGTGGACACTGGAATCTAGTTCAAGTGAACACCATCCTAATCGTTCACCTCGTCCCAGAGACAGTCTTGGTGGTCGTTTATCTAGGGATAAATCTCTCCCTTTGTTGTCTCCCTCTCTGCTTCCTGCAGATCTATCATAGCCTATTGGATATGCGTGATGCACCAGGTTCGAGTCCTAGTTATAATTGCTAGAGACTGCATTTACTTGTGTCAATAATGGCTCCGATGAACATGGACATTGCGAATATATCGATACTTGGTTTATTTCCCCTCGCTGACGTCGATGTTAATTGAGTTGAATACTATATGGTTCCTTGACAGATTCGCGACGACGCACCACAATGGCACGCACTTTGCACGTGGGACATTGATTACCGGCTTGAACTTACTTTCACACGCTTGTATCTGTATTTCCGATTCATCAACGAACTCTCGTACACTTCTACATCCCCTTGACTGCTCTCGGCGAAGTATCCTTGTCAAGTTTTCCCGTAGAAACGCTGTAAGTCACGATCTTGCAGCCGGGTAATAGTATGTACTAAGGCTTCTCATTTCAGCTCTGGACCTGTGGTTTGTCAGATTGTGCGTTTAGTATACTCAATCCCTAACATGGTCATTCAGATTATAGCTTACCTCTTGCACTGGGGACTCTTCGGCACCCTTTCTGTGCAATTGTGTGCGTCGCTCCGAGTCTGTCCCCCGATAGATTGTTTCTAATTAATTCTAATTAGATCTTTACTATCTGGCATTTCCGAAGGACAGAAAATTCATCAAATACCTCGTCTATGGCATCTACATTATCGAATTTGTAGAGACGATACTCTTCACCCATGACGCTTTTGCGAGGTTCGGTTACGGCTTCGGTGACATCGAAGCACTAACTAGAATGGATTTTAATTGGCTTGCTGCCCCCATCATGAGTGCTGTTGGTACGTATAACATTTTCCGCCTGTTTTTCTGTTAATGATGATGAGTGCAGTGCATTTATTGGCCAGGTCTTCTATGCATACCGTATCTTCATTCTATCAAAATCACGAATTGTCCCTGTATTCATTATTTGTGTTCGTTTCCATACACCTTCTTCGTCGAAGCTTAGCTCATCTATTTACAGGTATCCCTGACCAGTTCTGTGGCAGCTATAATCACCGGTGCCTACTGTTTCCCAGAAGACAACGTTACTGAAATCAATAACCGGAAGATGAACATTGTCGGGGGGGTGAGAAACTAGATTCAAATATCCCTCAAATTTGTCGTACTGACCCATAGGTAGATTTGGTGCGGAGGCTCCGCCCTATGTGATATTATCATCGCCGTCTGCATGACTTACTATGTGAGCCCTCACTCAGTTACTATCTTGTTTAAGACTTATACTATTTTGTAGCTTATGCGCTGCAATACTAGTTTCCGACGCACTCGAATTATGGTCTCAAACCTAATTCGCCTTACTATCGAAACAGGAACTACGACAGGTATTTAATCTCTGCTGCCTATCCACCGTTGTCGGAACATTCACACCACCTACTTCTAGCCGTTGTTGTTCTACTCACCCTCATCCTATTCTTTGTGTTTCCTCATCAGACATTCTACGGGACAGCAGGTGTCATCATTCCCAAGCTGTACACTAATGCCATTCTCATGGTGCTGAATTCGCGGATTCGAATTGTGGGCGGACGGGATACCTATACGTCGTCCGCAGATATGAGCATCACAACTACTATGATGAGGGATATCACATCCCAATCAACCGAAGGCACACAGCCTGCAGACAAGATTCAGGGAAAGATGTCAGTAGTCGCGATGACTCAAGACGTCTTCAATAATAAGATGGGTCAAACGAAGGTTAGTCAAGGTAGTTAATGTGCATTGTCGAAGTTGATTTTCCCCCCAGGATGAAACACAGGGCAGCACTATAAGCCTCTCAGTATAATTGATATACAGTACCTTCACACCGTGTACAGCCTAAATTTCTCTCATTGTTTATTTGCCTGGTCGCTATAAAAACTCAAGTCAAATTAAATGTTATGACTTTTTGTGTTCGAATATGTCGCTTGGCTCACTTCTCTCCAAATCAAAGCAGATCCTACTTTATAAAGTCCTCTGCTTTACATTTGCCAGGCATTTCTTGGGGTCATGTTTCAAGCCTCTCTGCTTTCACCATTCACTATGGCATATGAGGACTCGTATCCCGATGGTCAGTTTGACGGTGGTCACCCCTTTGATTCCTTTGATGTAGAGGACCCACCTGGCTGTACCGCTGATCTCCAATCTCTTATCTTTGTGCAGGTTGTTGTGGAGGGTGGGCATCCAGACACGAGCATCTGTTATCCATCAATTTCTCATCAAATTGGCCTAGATGCTATCCCGTTGTTAGAACTAGGTCTCTTCTTCTCTTCCAATCGAGTTCTACATCATCAGTGATTGTCAAGCCGACCCCAAATACTTGTTGGTGTTTCAATCATCGGTTCTCCCGATGAACAGGATCTTGATTTAAATTATCAGCTCCCTCATCATGGATTCTTGATGGATTCATGGAATTCCCGCACCTCAGAAGACGAGAAAATAAATATTTGTCGGTGATGGCAGTATGTATCTTTGGGATCCGATCAAGGGGGACCGAGTGTTTTTGATTACAGACGACTACACCCTCTCATGATGTTCTAGCGGGCCAGAGTGCGCGGTCCCACAAAAAAGACTGGTCCATGTCCACTACAGATCCAGTCGCAGCCGCGCTCGTGGTAACATTCAGGGTCTTTGTGCACACTGAGCGATCGTGGGCAAGACAGGAGTGTTTGAGTCAGGAATTGTTTGGATTTGGAAGGAAGCCGAGCGACACATTTGAACACCTAAAGTTATAACATTTACATTGACTTGAATGTTTACTACAACAAGACGATAAACAAATGAGATTGGCTTTCCCATACACAGTGTGAAGTCACTGTCTATCAGTTACACTGCGAGGCTTATACTACTGCCCCGGTGCAGTTTCTCCTTGGGGGAAAATTAAGTTCAACAAAGTACATGAACTACGATGACTAACCTTCATTTGATCCACCCTATCACTGAAGACGTCTTGAGTTATCATGACCACTGGCAGCTGTCCTTGAATCCTGTCTGCAGGCTGTACGCCTTCGGTTGATTGGGATGTGATCTCCCTCACCATAGTAGTCGTGATGCTCATATCGGCGGACGACGTATACGTATCCCGTCCGCCCACAATCCGGATCCGCGAATTCAGCATCATAAGAATGGCATTAGCATATAGCTGTGGAATGACGAGAGATGTTGCTGCGTAGAAGGTCTGGTGGGGAAACGCAAGAAATAGGATGAGGTTTAGGAGAACAACAACGGCTAGACGTAGGCGGTGTGAATCTTCCGACAACGGTGGATAGGTAGCAGCGATTAAATACCTGTCATAGTTCCTGTTTCGATAGTAAGGCGAATTAGGATTGAGACCATAATTCGAGTGCGGCGGAAACTAGTATTGCTGCGCCTAAGCTACAAAACAGTAGAAGGATCAATCAAGATAGTAAATGAGAGAGGGCGAACATAGTAAGTCATGCAGATAGCAATAATGATATCACATAGGGCGGAGCCTCCACACCAAATTTACCCATGGGTCAGTACGACAAATTTGAGGGATATTTGAATCTAGTTTCTCACCCCCCCGACAATGGACATCTCCTGGGTATTGAGGTCAGTGATGCTGTCTTTTGAGAAAGAGTAGGCGCCTGCGACCATAGCTGCCACAGAACTGGTCAGGGACACCTGTATATAGTGATGAGTTGGACGGCCACGGAGAAGGGACACGCCAGAAACGAACACAGGTGACGAATAGAGGGACAATTCGTGATTTTGACAGAATGAAGATTCGGTATGCATAGAAGACTTGCCCGATACACGCAACTGCACTCATGATTATTAACAGGAAAACAAGCAGAAGATGTTACACGTACCAACAGCACACATGATGGAGACAGTAAGCCAATTAAAATCCATCGCAGTTAGGGCTTCGATGTCACCGAAGCCATACCCGAACTCCGCGAAAGCGTCGTGGGTGAAGAGCACCGTCTGAACAAACTCGATGATGTAGATGCCATAGACGAGGTATTTGGTGAATTTTTTGTCTTTTGGAAAGGCTAGGTAGTAAAGATCTAATGATAAATAATCAGAAACAATCTGTTGGAGACAGACTCGGGGCGACGGACACAGTTGCACAGAAAGGGCCCCGAAGAGTCCCCAGTGCAAGAGATAACCCACAATCTAAGTGACCGTTTTAGAGATTGAGTATACTGAACACACAATCTGACCTACCACAGGTCCAGAGCTGAAATGAGAAGCCATAGTACATACTATTACTCGACTTCAACATTGTAACTTACAGCTGTTCTATGGGAAAACTTGCGGGGACGAGTTGCATGTTGTGTCTGGAGTTGATTTACCGATTCTGCTGTACATATATATTCGACCGTCATCATGAAAAATCTAAATAAAAAAAAACATCCCAGGTCAGTCAGCATTACGCTACGGGCAGCGTGGAAATAAAGGGATATTCTGTGCAAACAACCATGTTCCACATCACGATTCGTTCCACCGTCAGCATCAAAAATCCCGGAAATACGTTAAATCGGAAGGAACGCTGGTGCGTTGGTGTTAAGCTGATATTGAAACTACCCCGGGAATCAAATGCGAAGATTACCGCACCGAGTTGCTACTACAAAGTTGCGGTGTTCGACATCTTTCTTCATCCAACAGGTGAATCTAAGACGGCGTTTCATGTCCATTGCATCATGACAAAACCATCTTGATAATTCGCCGTGCCTTAATTTTATAAAGACGTCCTACGACAGCCTCCATCAGAGTTGGGGGTCTCTGGTAGCGATCTCTTAATACATTTTTTCACGGTGAATAACCTCCTCCGATGTAGCGCTTTGCCTCGACTCGACAAACATACTGCGCCGAGGGCAATCAAGGAGATGTAGTAAAGAAATCCTGCTAGGATAACCTCCCTTAGTGACGAGGCATCTCTGGTGGTGATCTGAGATCTCTTCACCCGTCCATCTTTTTTTGGCAGAATGACCTCCTCCGAGGCGGCGTTTCAAACGTATTTCGCTGACAGCGGTCAAGGAGAGGTGGAGGGTGAGTTAGCCTAGGATTTGATCGAGTGGAGGGTCGGAACTTGAAAATAATGATAGCCAGAATGCGTCCGAGTCCAAATTTGAAGTTCACTCTCTCCACGACGTTGCGTCGTCCCTCGCTTGCTCCTCGGGGCATATTTTTAAGATCTAGGACCATATTACGAACTCTCAAACACTATGTGACACTTCCATACATAGATCATCGCCCGTAGTTTTCCATGAATGTGAGGGGTATCAAGACCGCCCTCAGGCCTGGCAACACCGGAAGTCATCTGGATACATCTCGCGACGTTATTTCGGTAACTCCTCATCAAAGACGGCCATATTCTTATTTTTGGTACACATCTAGAGATCGATGTCAACCCGGTTACTTGACATATGGTAGGCCCTTGTTGCAGAAGGTATCAGGGAATGTGGTAGATGTAGAATGATCCTCGGAGGGATATACGATACATTCTTCTGAAATAAGAGTCAATTAGGTGTTAAGGCATTGAGAGGAGTCAGTCGCTATGTATTTTGGGATGCGATCATAGCACACGCCCACTATTCCGGTTCGATCATCACATCTTTCAGGTAGCGCTCGTCCCCCCCCCTCTTCCGCTTCCTATCTAATTCCAGACTCTACATCATTTGAACAGCATTTTTTGATACGACGTCCTCGGAAATAGCATTCTATACATCATGGCCTTGATCTTATAGGTCGCTCTCGAGCAGACAAATTGCATTCATCTTGACGTACCTGTCCGGATATCTATCGACCGCGAGTCACTGAGAACAGCGATATTCAGTGGTTTATTTTGGTCCAAAGTGCGGGAGGCCTGTGTGACGGGACGAAGGTCTTAGCAGCGTAAAATGAATGAGAGACAACATAGTGCCTGTTGAGAATATTCCTACCTTTCGAAGTAATACCGAGTTCAGAATACACACGAGGAATGTATGTAGTAGGCGAGTTGAAGGAAGTAAGGTTCACTTTACTAAGAAGGTTCCGACCGAGAGGTTTGTAAGCGCTAGGCGTAGCTAAAGGTTCCGAAAAGCGCTTGGCGTAACCGATTTCGTCACTTAGGTTCATACTAGGTTGTGGAATTCAAGATGATAAAATTAGGTGTCCTTTGGCGAACTACAAAACGCAATATATGGAAGGTTTAATAACTGGAGAGAATCTGCTAGAAAACTGTCGAAAGGAAGGGAAAGAAAGGAAAAGAAAATCCCAGAAATTTCTATATCCTACGTGATGGTCAGTGCGGTGATAGTCGGTGAGTGTTGATTAATGACGTACGCCTGATATCCATAACAGTGCCGCAATGGAATCTTTGGTACGAGATACTGGCTGTTTGTTACTTCACTTTAATGATCTGACAACTTCATATAGGTTCGAACGTTCAATGTTTGCACTTAGGTGGTTACCAGCGGTGGCTTATTCTGCCACGCCGCTGTAGTAACCAAGTTGTGATGATCGAGGGGCTCAGCCTTCTACCTGTTGGCTTGCATATTACTTCCGTGACGGATACATCGTCCATCACTTCAGAGCCTCGATATAGTACGCGCTTCCTGTCCACTTCTCCATTTTAGTCCTTCCCATTGTCGCCATATGACCTCGCCCAGGCTGTATATGCTCGTACAACTGACGACATGGGGAGAATACCTGTGAGCGGAACAACTTGGGTACATGACCTCCTATGGCTACGATCCCCACGGGATGACTTTCTTAGCCCAAACCTCGTGCTTGCAACTGTTTTGAGTTCTTGGCTCTATCAAACTCACTGCTACCGAGAGCAGGGTCAGAAATCTGACTCCTCAATACCAACAAGGGAGATGGGTGCATTCTATCGTAGTCTATCAGTGCGTATGCATAATGCACTAGGTTTGAATTCTGGGGTGTCGTCGTATCTAAGTTTGTACTGAACGATTTCTGACGACCTAGGAACGTATGCTTTGTATGTCAGATCCCTCCTCTCCCGCTTCTCTCTGTATGTGATAGGTCGATTTGCAGTGGGCTCCTTATGTTGAGCGAAATGGACCGATAGGGTGTAATAGCATCACTGCACACCCTTGGCCCGTAACTCGCTCACGTTGCGGTAATATTGCCTAGACTCGGATGGAAAGCTTGAACATAGACACTCTCGAATGATTAGCTCTGTTTCCAATAGCTCTGACCACACCACACGGTGAAGTGGGAGTCACCTCTTGCCGGTCTCTTCTCCTACGACTGTCATACCATACCTACTTGAATTGCCTTTCGAAGAGTAAAGGCGCTGGAAGAAAGAGGATCTTAGTGACTATCTCTCTGTACGGCCCTCCCATCATCCAGTTCTTCTGCAAATTTTGCAGTTTCTCATATATTCAACTCTGCATATGCCCTCTTGTGGTGCGGCCCTCTGAAATATGACATCCTTCATGGGAGTGATAATCTCCCTGTCCCGCTTGCCTGCCTCTTCTTGATGGATGTTAAATTGGAGCCCACGCTACCTTTGACAGTTTCGTCATGGTGAGAAATCCGAGTGACTTGATTTTCTGCGCTCTTGATTATTGCGGGATAAGACACATCTAGACTTTACATTGTGGTACTACGTGCATAATTCAAGTCTGGGGCTCAGAATCGGACATTGATACGTCTTCCGGCTTCCATCGTCCTTCGTTTGTCCTCATTCTTCGCGACAGTCCACCTCCTCAGCCTCATAATCTGTTTTAGAAGTGATCATTCCACGTGATGGTTCAACGACGCGAGTGTCAGTACACACGTTCAATTTGCATGGCGGGCCTTCGAAAGACTATCACCTCAACTCAGTTTTGGCGACGTCCCTCCCGCTACCACCAACTCGAAATACGACTAAGATCAGTGAAGCGCAGAGTAACGAGCCCAGTATCCTAGCATGTATCCGTGGTCCTGCACCAGGTCAGACTCATGCAGATCAAGTCATCAAACTTCGCTAGCTGCATTTTCCTGCCATTTCCAGGAGTTGATTTCTGTTCCAATTATTTTATCCTCACGTTAATGCAAACACTCTGATAGGTACTTCAAGATTAAGTACTTCCGACGTACGACATCCTCTCTCTCAACGGATATATATCGAATTCCAAACAAACAGCAGGCAATAAAAAAGAGCGGTGACTTCCATTTAGCTCTCTCTCTCTTCTCCAAGGTTCCGATGACTGCAGGCAATCATAACTTGAAGCTGAAACCCTGGTTTGGCGAGCGATATCCACCGCGGGAATTTCAAGTGCCCTTCGGAACTTCCTCGCTATCAGAATGCGAAACCAAATACACTGTACCAATTCCATGGCAGTGTTCCAAGCGTACTGGACACACTGATGTAAGGTATTCTCTGGGAGGCCATCAGATATCATCGCCTCACGTCAAGGAGGGAAAACGAACCTAACTCGCTCCAAGTTAACGCCCTGCGAGATGGGTCGTCAGGGTCGATGAATATGTATATGCTAATCATCGCGATGGCCTATCATACGAACCACTGAGGGAGTGTTAAGATGTGAGTAGTAGGATGTACGAACAGAGATCGATAGAAGAACGAGGCATGGTAGCAGTCCCAAAATATCTGTGTAAGGAGTACTTAAATCAGCCACGGTGATCAGTGATTGATATAAAGCAGGACATACCGAGGATACACCCTAGATGCACCGCATTTGAGTTGACGCCTTGTGAAGGATGAGAAACGATGTACCAAACCCTTCCGGTACACCAGGCATCTATGATCATAGTTAGATACCGGCAAACACTGTCCCAATGGGGACGACAACGATCTCGTCCTTTTGTCGGAAGCGGAGGACGACAGTGGTGATTGTGAGGAGGGTGATCATGAGAGTGATTAACCCTATCCATGTAGCGAAGGTTTAACGGGTCAGCGTGCTGTCCAATAAACAGATTCAGAGAGAGAGTACAGACAGAATGTGATGATGAGGATCAGACAGTATGCAACAACGATGGTGGTGCATTGGACGATCACGGTTGCTTCGTCGTCCCGAATACGAGGTATCGTCGTCTCAAGGCCGCTTGAGAAATTCTATTAGGCGAATGTATAACGGAAGAGAAGAGAAGGGAAATAAGTTACACTACAGTTCCAGACTTGGTCATGATGCCAAGGGGAGCAGCTCTATTCGTCAATGCCTCTCGACCAAAGAACAGATCCCACAGGCTCATCTTCCCGAGCTTATTTTCATCTGGTTTTTGTATTTCATCTAGGCCGATCCCAAGTCCACAATCCGAGGGAAAGCTTGAAAACCCATTAGGCGCCGACTCCATAACGTACGATCCCATCTAGCTCCACACCAGTGATGATTTTGACAGTACAGTGCATTGAAACTTCGAATTGGATCATCTCGTTAGCGCTCACTTCTTTTGCTTTTTTGCTGTGCCTTCTCCATTTGGCCCATGCATCATAGATCTTATGACCGGTGTTATGAGATGTGCGGGGTCTGCATAAATTACAAGCTGGTGGCGTAGAATTCACGCTGTGCAGTATTGATCAACAATGAACAAAGCGCTTGTTCCTGTTGGTGATCATGGCGATGCTGATCGCCTCACCGTGCTCTCGATATACTATAAAAAGTGCACCTACGGACCTGCATTGAAGGCTCTATCAGCAACAAGATGGCAATGTATACTATAAGTTTTCTCGAAATTACACCATGCAGGTATTATCCTTTCTTGTTTGGAATTTTCTAACAAAATGCAGATATAACATGGTCGTTGATCTTCTGGGACTATTTGATAACCCTCGACGATGAAGTTTGTGCTCATTGTCCTTCTCATATTGGAATCTTTACTAATTGACTCAAAGATTACTTTCTTCTGGGTGTGGCTTCATTCTGGCATTGACCTATTTCTGCATAACATCTGAAAATCGGATGGACAGTCCTCAAGAAGATCCTGGATCAAATTCTTATTCTTTGCAGTGAGTTGTTTTCGGGCGCTAGACGCGAGTAGTTGATATAACAATTTCAGAATCGCTATATAGGACTACTTCTACGAGTCTGGGATATCATCGGTGTGTGGTGACCGGCATTGTTACCTTATAGGCACTAGATCTACTTCAGCGATGATTCTCGGAATCATATTTGAGACACCAAATCCTTACTCGGAGTCCTTAATTGCCCAGAAAGAGTTTTTTTTGATTCATCTGTACGTCGGTCTAATTCGAATTCCCTGGCTCCTTTGCTGAACCTTGGCGTAGATGCGACAAACGTACGTAACTGGACTTCGTCACGTAAGTTGTATGTATTCATGTTACTTCATCGCAGTGATACCCGAATCTCTTCAAGCTCTTGAAGCTTGTATTGTGTCGGTTGACTCTGGCTCGGTTCTATACAGTACGTTTCATCTACTGCTAAGTTCATGTATTACATCCGTAATAATTGCGTGGATTTACATCTATCTCCAGTGTCAATGCAGCTCTTTGTCATCGAAAGCATCCTCGTCCTCCGAATATGGGCCATATTGGGCAAGCGACAGTGGGCCCTGTGGACATACTTTGGCTTGCTTATCTGCAGCACGACCGCATCGATCGTGCTTAGTGTTTGGCTTACGGGTTGTAGTATACCGATCACGGATAGTACATATTTTGTCATGACGTTTACAACAATCTGGATATACGCGTGAGTGCTGTGTCACGTATCGTGGCCTATCTAATCCCTATTCTTCAGTGTACCGACCCTGATATTCGAGGCAATCGTTTTTGGCTCCGCCGCCTACCATGGAATCAAGGCATCAGGAGGTCTGAGACCACTCTTGCTGCAAAGTAAGGGCCCATTTCGGTCCGGCCCAAAGCCTATCCTACGTCTAGTCTTTCAAGGTTCAATTCTTTACTTCATTGCGTGAGTATCTTCTCTTCCTATGTATGCTTTTCTGTGCTCAGTGGCAGCTATTTCAGCGTACTTCTCTCCCTCCCGATTATGGTCTTTCTCGTACGCTTCAAATTTGTTCAAATTCAACATACTTTGACTACCACTTCTCATGCAGGATCCCCGGTTGGGGATAACGACTATGAGTATTGCGGTTAGTTACATGCTTCTCGGTCTGCGGAAGAATGTTCTTTCAGATCCCGTTGGTCCGTCGTCGCAAGGGGTGGAACTAAGAACGTTGAGATTTACAGCGAATAGAGCACTGTCTTCGGAGGAGGGGGAAGCCACCATGAATACTGGATCTTTTCCGTAGGGGAGCTAGGTTATGTTTAGCCGACCCGACAATATACGAGGCGTTGTCGTTACGGATAGCAAACTAAGCGAGGAACGGGCGGGTTGCATCCTGAGTGCGAGGAAACACCAAGTCCACGGTAGCTGGCTATGACTAAATGCAACGAAATTCTTTGAAATGAAAGAACATGTAAACAATCCATACGACGAAGCCAGTGACTGATTTCGTTGCTATTAAAATCGCTAACGACACGTGCGTTTCTGGACTACCATAATGTTCCTTCTCATGTCATTGCTCTCAGTTGCTTGAAATATGACTTCCTTTCTCCTGCGCCTCCCCTACTTTATAAACTCCTCTGCTTTACATCCGCCAGATATTTCTTGGGGTCTGGTTTCAAGCATCTGTGCTTTCACCATTTTCAAGCTAAAGTTAGAATCGGAGAGGTATCGACGGGATGGTAGTGTCGTATCATCGGGTTCGTGTCGGACTTGGATAATTATATTCGGACATTCGTGGGAAGGACCGATCTTCAACACCTCTTCTATATTTATAGGATTCAAATATCGCACGAACACAGTTGGCAGGATCCAGACAACAAAACCGAAATTCCACGTTTGAGCTATGGCGGTCTCATGAGAATATAATGAACCAAAGGCAGGCACTAGTTCCGTTTGTCGTTTTTACCGGTTTGGAGTCGAAGCAAAGTCATGTTTTTTTTCGGATGCTTGGTGACAAAAACGTGTTCGACCACACCTCTGAATTTGCGACAGGTTTAGCCAAAGAAAACAAAGATCTTTCACTCGGACGCTGCGATGTCGACACTGAGAAGATGGCACGGACGATTCGAAACATTGGGTGTAGCCAGTAATCGACACACAAAGACAAAGCCACCGAAGCTAGATCTACAGCAAAAGGATGTTCATTGCGCGGTACACTCCCAACGGGCAAAGACTCACCTAGATATCTACTATACGCACTGACTTCGCTATCTCGATGGCTGTGATTGGTGAGAGACGGCAAGGCACAGCCACCAGCTACTCTGCTCCCTCTGAGGGCGAGCACGACAATTTTACTCTAACCTGACGACGCGATGTTGTGATGACCCTTGCGTCTGCAGGCATCGGGGTACCCATTAGCTCTGATACTCTCCATGAGGAAGCCAATAGGCGTCACATAGCTGATATCGACGTATCCTTGGCACCAGCCCCGAGCCCGCCAACACGTCCACGCCCATCCACGATGACACACTCCCGACGAACGACACGACGCCAGTGACATGCCCGATGGTCACGCCCGTGGTCCTCCCGTTCTTCAGAACCACTAAGCACAGTCCCTCGTCGTCGTTCCCATCTCGCATACCCGGATGGCGCATCTCCTTGTCCGTGATGGTACCCTGGTGCTTCAAGGTCAGCAGGGTACCCGAAGGAGGTGGGGGTAAATTCCCAGCGCGGGATCTCGGCGCCGAGGTGTTACCTTGCGCGCCTATCGATCTTATCGTCGTCGACCTCGATGATAGCATAGTCCTCGGTGTAGCCTTGGGTGCCGGTGCCGAAGGTGATGGGAGGGGAGAGGACGACGTAGCCCAATATGTGTGTTCCAGTTCTACTCGACGTCTTGGCGGAAGGCGGAGAATGCCTTTATCATCTTGTTCACCTCGTCCACAGCGTGCTGAGCGTCCTCGCGTGCTTCCCTAGCCACTTGATCGTCTTTCTCCTCGGCTGCCATGACAAGCCGTTCCTCATGCTCGACGATGAACCCAACTCAGCGAATTCGTGTCCGAATGGACGCAAGGAGTTCCTGGTACGAAGAAATATCATGTGATAACATCTCCTCGTCGGAGAAGAAAGTCGCGGTGACGTCTAAGGCATCCGCGGCACCAGCACCGCCAGTGAGGAGGCCACCAATCCGTCCACATCCATCAACGATGACAGAGCTAGAGTCGCCCGGGGCAGAGAAGAGGCCGAACTTGTTGTCATATGGGAGGATGGCCCACTGCTTAGGGATGTGGTACTAGCCGCCGTCGAAGCTCTCACGGACGAAGGACATGACGCCGGTGGTCTTGACGTTCTTGATAGCAACGAGGCACCGTTCGTCGTTCTGGTCGAGCATGGTCGGGTGACGCAGCTCCTCGTCATTGATGATATTATCGAGCTTCAGGAGGCGGTCGTTAGGATACTTGAAGTTGGTGTTGGGGTACATTTTTTCAGTAGACCCCTAGTGTGGGATCTGGGTGCCGAGATCAATCGTGTTACCTTGGAAAGTGCTCTTGTCAATCTTGTCGTCTTCGACCTCGATGATGGCGTAATCCTTGGAGTAACCTTCGGGGAGCGGACTAACACGACCCAAGACGTGGCTGGCGTGGGTCTTCCATTTCTTCTCGACGTCTTGGTAAAAGGCATAGAGTGCCCCCGTCGTCTCGTTTGCCTCATCCATTGTTTGCTGCGCCTTCCCGTGTGCCCTCCTAGCCATGTTATTATCCTTTCCCTCGGCTGCCTGAAGAAGCCGTTCCTTGTGCTCGATGAAGAACCCGAGTCGGCGGATTCGAGTCAGAATGGACGCGAAGAGTTCCTGGTACGAAGTGTCGTTGTTAGAACGAGGCTTGCTCCCGGATTTGCGTTCAAACTTGCTGTTTGGCCCCTTTTTTGTCGGGAAGACAACATGACGAGCAGTAACGACAATGAGGTTCTTGCTGTCGCCACCTTCGACGATGAAAAAGCCGCCAGTGCCCTCAATATAAGGCGTGGCCTGGGCAGCAATGAAGAGACCGAGCGCATGGGTAAGAGGGCTTTGAACATCTGCAATCTGGCCGCGAGGGGATGGGCTCGAGGAGCTTGGGACCGGCAGAGCGGATGACAGACGACTCGTGCATTTCGACATCAACGTCGGCAATGTCAAACTCACGGAAAACCTTCTGGCACCTGAACACCACGGTCCTACCGTCTCGGAGAGAGATTTGGGAACAACGTCTCGTCCATTCAACAATCATCTCGTCGAGGCAGGCGTGGACCTTGCGAGCCAATTCGGCGTCCCAGACGGTGTTGAGCTTGTGGTTGAAGACGAGATAGGACTGCTTCGCCCTTGGGTATCACCCACGGACTCGTGCTGATGCGTGACACCAAGACCGACAAGGAGGGCAGGCCACGGTAGTCGGGCTTGGCCTCCATGGAAGACAGAGGACGGGGCCGTCGACTAGAGAATAGAGTTGGGCGAGGGACAAGAGCAAGGGCAAAGCGCCAGCAGCAAGACCGAGGTTGGGATCCACGGATGGCACTGCCACATTGGTCCGGGATAGCCGACCTTCGAAAGCTGCAAGAGAATATGTCGTCAGCACTGTCTAAAGCCAAACATCGGACGTACGTAGTTACTGTCGCTAGATGAGCTGTATATCTCCCAAGTTCCGCTACATGAGAATCACCTTTTTCTTCCTTGCTTTCGCTCGAGTTCGCACTCTCCGTCAGAGTCCTTCGGGCGGGGCTCCTTCCTTGTCCGTGGAATCTGGTTCAAGTGAATACAGTCATTCACCGGTCACTTAGACCCCGAAATTTGATTGATGGCTGGAATTTTTTTTTTGCAAATGGCTAAAACCTCTTGTACTCAATATATACTACTACAATCTACTGAGTCTAAAAAATTTGGCAAAGCTGTATGTAGAGAAATGGTCGCTACAGCGGATGGGTTTGGTGATGGTCCAAAAAAGGCAATCCCGGTCATCTTAGACCCCCGTCCAAAATCAGGCTACATCATCTCCCTTTATAGGTATCATCATTATTTAAGCTGCAATAGTTGTAAAACTGCTCTGGAGACTCATTGGAAGGTTTATTGGGGGTTGGAATATGTTTTTTATGGATGGATACTGTTAACTTATTTATGTCATGTGATATATCCTAATAAGGGAATTTCTGTTGATGGCAGCGAGAATTGCCTCAGAACATGGTGAAACACTACATAAAACAAACTCCAAGGGTCAAGAAAGTAATTATATATTATATATTATTTTTCAGAATTTTTTGAGGCTTGGAAAATGAGTGGAAGGTGAGTTCTGAGCCAGGGTCTAAGATGACTGGGGGGGTCTAAGTGACCGGTGAATGACTGTACCATCCTAATCGTTCACCTCGTCCCAGAGACAGTTTTGGTGGTCGTTTATCTGGGGATAAATCTGTCCCTTTGTTGTCTCCCTCTCTGCTACCTGCAGATCTATCATAGCCTATTGGATATGTGTGATGCACCAGGTTCGAGTCCTAGTTATAATTGCTAGAGACTGCATTTACTTTTGTCCATAATGGCTCCGATGAGCATGGACGGTGTGAATATATTGCTGCTTGGTTGACTTCCCCTCCCTGACGTCGATGTTAATTGAGTTGAATACTCTATGGTTCCTTGACAGATTCGCAATGATGCACCACAATTGCACACACTTTGCACGTGGGACATTGATTACCGGCTTGAACTTACTTTCACACGCTTGTATCTGTGTTTCCGATTCATCAATGGACTCTTGTACACTTCTACGTCTCCTTGACGGCTCTCAGCGGAGTATCCTTGTCGAGCTGAAGCGCTGCCTCGGAGGAGACTGTTCTGCGCAAAGAGATGGAAGAGGAAATCGCCACCAGAGATGCCCCGTCTCCAATGGAGGCTGACCTAGTACTTCTTTGTACAATTAAAAGTGCTGTGCAGTGTGAAATATCAAGATGGCCTTCGAACGATGGGACAGGCATTAGAAGCCGCCTTAGATGCACCTGTTGGATGAGGTAAGATGTCAGACAACTTCATAGGAGCAACTCGATGCAATGTTGAATCTTTAATTGATTCCTGGGGTAGTTTCAATATCACTTCAACATCAATGCACCTGTGTGTCTTTCGCTTCAATGTATTTCCAAGACCTTTTGATTCTGATGGTGGCGCTAATCATGATGTTGAACATGGTAGAAATCACAGAGTACATAGCACTTTATTTCAACTCGGTGCTGTGGCGTGATGCTGACCGGCCTTGGATGTTTCTTTAGACTTCTCATGATGTCAACTGAAAATATATGTACAGGTTTTGTCTCCTCAGAATCGGTAGACCAGCCCCATACATAACATGCAACCCATCCCTGCAAGTTTTCCCATAGAAATGCTGTAAGTCACGATCTTACAGCCAAGTAATAGCATGTACTAAGGCTTCTCATTTCAGCTAGGACCCGTGGTAGGTCAGATTGTGCGTTCAGTATACTCAATCCCTAAAACGGTCACTTAGATTGTGGGTTATCTCTTGCACTGGGGACTCTTCGGGACCCTTTCTGTGCAATTGTGTGCATTGCTCCGAGTCTGTCTCCGATATATTGTTTCTAATTAATTCTCATTAGATCTTTACTATCTAGCTTTTCTGAAGGACAGAAAATTCATCAAATACCTCGTCTATGGCATCTACATTATCGAATTTATCGAGACGATACTCTTCACCCACGACACTTTTGCGAGGTTCGGTTATGGCTTCGGTGACATTGAAGCCCTAACTAGAATGGATTTTAATTGGATTGCTGTCCCCATCATGAGCGCTGTTAGTACGTGCAACATCTTCCGTTTATTTTCCAGTTAATAATGATGAGTGCAGTTGCATTTGTCAGGCAGGTCTTCTATGCATATCATATCTTCATTCTATCAAAATCACGAATTATACCTCTATTCGTTATCTGTGTACATTTCCATGCCCCTTCCTCATGGAAGTTTAGATCATCTTTTTACAGGTGTCCCTGACCAGTTCTGTGGCAGCTATAATCACTGGTGCCTACTGTTTCCCAGAAGAGAATGTTACTGAAATCAATAACCGGAAGATGAACATTGCCGTCGGGGTGAGTGACTGATTAGATGTTCCTCAAGTTTGTCATACCGACGCATAGGCAGATTTGGTGCAGAGCCTCTGCCCTATGTGATATCATCATCGCCGTCTGCATGACTTATTATGTGAGCCCTCACTCAGTTACTATCTTGATTAAGACTTATACTACTTTGTAGCTTATGCACAAAAATACTGGTTTCCGCCGCACTCGAATTCTGGTGTCAAATTTAATCTCTCTTATTATTGAAACAGGAACTATGACAGGTACTTAATCTCTGCTACATATCTACTTTTGTTAGAAGATTAACACCACCTTCTTCTAGCTGTTGTTGTTCTACTAAACTTCATCTTATTTCTTGTGTTTCCCCACCAGACTTTTTACGGGGCAACATCCATCATCACTCCCAAGCTCTATGCGAATGCCGTTCTCACAGAGCTACCTAACGTTTTGATATATCAAAGATTGTATGTTATACATAATTGTGATATATTAAAGCCCTACTCCTGCAGTCAATGGTTGATATATCAACAATGGTAAAGCCTCATGTGACTGCACCTGCCGCCCCAAATCCCTTGCTCACGAATGTCGGGCGCTCCGCCAGCTGCCATCGACAAGCGCTCCAAGTGCTCCCATCGGTGTGCGCCTTGGGCTAAAAATAAAGCAATCGCAATCACGCTCTCTCTGCTATTAATATTATGCAATCCCTGACATCAAAAATGATCGCTGAGCACCATGGGCATCTTCTTCCAGTTCTTTACTGTTCCTAGATCCTCATTAATCCATCATATGCTCAAAAAATAGGTAATCATCACATTCACGCAGAAATTACATATTTGTTATGACATACATAAGAATGCATGTCATATAAATGCGGATTGCACGATGCTGTATCATACGAAGACAAAAATATGATGAAATCATGAGCCAAGAAAGTATCTAGAAGCTTGGAAAATAAAATAAAATAAACCAAATACTATGAAACATGGTATAAATCATGACAGTATCAGATGGAATATGGACCAGGTGCATGCTGGACCAATACCATTCAGGTTATATCACATCCGAATCCATCATGTGAGCATTTCCATTAAAAAGCTTGCCTTGCGATGTGCTGTACTGCCTTGGAAAAGTATAATTATCAATACTTGCAATGTGAAAGGGAGATTTTGACACTTACCACAACACAAAGCATCTATAAGAGTATAACTATTTAATTTTTGAAGATAACTAGATATTTTCGCGGACAGTCCACGGATAGAGGTGTTGGCGAAGTCAGTGTACATTACAGTAATCGATTGAATGCTTGCCTTTATGGTGTCTTCGTCTGACGAAAATTCTGCAGGTGGTTTTGGGTGGAAAAAAATAGCCATACTGAATGGTGCAGTCTTATAGAGTCAAGTAATATAAAATTTGAGGTAAAATAGGTCAAAACAGCTCTCTCGTAGAGCGATAGTTTTGTGCTCGCACGGTGATGTCATCATTGCAATATGGCCGAGTTTGTCACACTTACCTCAGAGTCCGTCACACCCATGTTCAATCCGACTCGTGGGAAGACAGATACGTAAACGGCTATTCCCTCTCCTCATCACTCGGGTATGATTCCGAGTCCTATGTATATAGGTACTCGGTTATTATGCAAACGCGAG
Organism: Armillaria novae-zelandiae; assembly: GCA_030435655.1. Taxonomy (NCBI): domain Eukaryota; kingdom Fungi; phylum Basidiomycota; class Agaricomycetes; order Agaricales; family Physalacriaceae; genus Armillaria; species Armillaria novae-zelandiae. The sequence goes on along the minus strand of JAUEPR010000066.1, from coordinate 152,225 downwards.
ACCCCCCGTGGGAAATTCTATTTGGGGAATCACGGCATTTGCCGCGATTCGCACACTGGCCTGGGTCGTGGGAAAAATCTATTCGTACACTTCGGCATTGTCCGAGACTTGCATACTGGCCAGGGTCGTGGGAAAAATCTATTCGTACATGTCGGCTTTTACTGAGGCTAGCACATTGGCCTTGGTCGTGAGAATTTTTTATTCGTACACCTCGGCAGGCGCCGATTCTTGCACTGTGGGCATGCAATCTGACGCCGACGTTGGCACACGTGTTGCGTTGCTGACTGGGACCGCTTGCACGGCTGTTGTATGTCTCCTTTCTCTTTCATGCCAATCTTCGTTTTTTATTTTTTTGGCTTCTGTTGTTGTTTTGGGGTTTTTTTTGGTTATTTTCTTGTAAAAAAAATTGCTCCGGCTTTTTGTATTTGTATCTGACTATTTTGTTCCTTCTTCTATCCTGCTCTTCATCACCCCACACTGTGTGTGTCTTCGTTATTCTGCCATTGTCTTCTCTGGTGTTTCTTCTTCCCATCTTTTTGCTCTGTGTTCTGTCTCTTCTTCGTCTTTGTCCTCTTCAAACCCTATCTTCCTTTTCATCCTCGATGATGACATGACAGCCGTTCCTGCCACCACCTGTTTTCTTTCCCTGTCTGCTCTCTTTGTATCCGGTGAGTGCCGCATCTAATTTCATAACATTTTGCTCACCATGGATATGTCGCAGTTCACCTTTAAGTAATCTGCAGTATGTTGTAAGATGGTGAAAACATGTATGATGCAAGCAGAGAAAATATATGCAAAAACTGTACATGGCTGATCAAAACAATTACTACAATTCTTATGAAAATACAGAAGACTTTGTTATTCAGAGCGTTCTCCAAACACGAGAGACTCAGAGGTGAGAGAGAGGAGCTGGAAACATTCATTGAGGCATGGGTGACACCGAACGGGTTTATAAACAACATAGCATGGAATTGTTGCTGATCCTGCCTGAAGGGTCTTAAATAATGTTTCTCTATCTTAGTGCATCAAGAACCGCCATAGCCGCTCGTTATTCTCTGCCACCTAACTGAATAAATGGTTCTTCAGGCTTCTTTGTAACTTACTGACTCCCCTCATTTCAGTACTTAGACCTTAGACTTGTCATCCTGGATGTCATGCGGTCATCATGATCAACGTGCACAATTTCTGTGAACTTTAAAGTATCCAACTTGCCCTCCCAGACACCTTTTTTCTGGAAACCCCGGTGGTGCAGCATGGGGCTGATTGATGTAACATTCATCCTCCATGTTGCCACTTCAAAGCCCTATCAATTTATCTACCACATCAGTTATTCCGTTCGTAAGTGTTCCACAATTTTCGAGATGTTTTAGCTCATGGATTTCCAGATAGAGCATGCCGCCCTGGATATCACCCTATGTCAAAAATGTCAACAGTACATCTCATGTTCATGATCATGTGCTGCCATCTTCTCTTGTTAGACATACGTGACAGTATACAGATATGTGACGACGCTCATGTCGAGCCAATAAGGTGAACACTTAATGGTCTACAGCTAAAACTATGTGAGTATGACAGAAGTAGAGGCATTGGAGAATACCCTGATGAATCTCAAAAAAGGCCATGCCAGCCTCGCACATAGCATCCAAGTCTACAAGCCCTACCTTGCTCCAATTCGCAGACTTCCTGTCGAATTGCTCAGAAAGTTTTCTAGGAAACATGCACCTTTCCTTTTGGTGAAGCCCTATACGAAACTCTCCCCTGGTCACCTCACTCCTTATTGCCACAGTTTGCTCTTACTGGCGAAGTATTTGCCTATCTTTGCCGCAACTCTGGTCCATCATGTTTGTTGATGCCGACGAAATTTTTACTTCCATCATATCAAGAAAGGGTATTCTCCAAGCTAACAAATATCGGGATTTCAGTGCAAGTCTTGCAAAAATTTCGGGATACCATTGGCATGGATGACGATGATGATATACCCCTCACATGTCTCTGAGAGAGATTTATTGTCGCCATCGATCTCTTATCAACCCGAGCTCCTGCTAATCATTGATCCTAGATATGTTTGGTGGAAGAGCTAGAACTCGCCCGTTCCTCTCCTACTTTTGCATCACTAATGTGATAGAAGAAGGGAAAGCTTTGAACGTCATTACGAGCCGCCGTGGAGCGCTTCAATCTGCGATTACAGGTATGCGGTGTGGTGCAGAGCTGGATAGAAGCTTAAACAGGATATGGTGCAACACTCAAGCTTGGATACTGCTGCTTGACTGGCAGAGTGGTGAGCTGGCAAGGATACGTGACGTGACGCGCGACTCAATCCGTAGGACTTATGCTGACACAGCGTGATTTACATAGGACTCGGTCCTGCCACACGTATGTGTTGGCCCTCACCAACTAGTGAGAAGAGGGAAGAACACAAGAGATGATGTGCACGTTGGCAGCTGAGTGAAGCCGAGCAACAAGGTGCTACCACATGCACCTTATCTTTCATTTATATATTTTATAAAATGACATCGGGCTGCTTAGTAATCCTATTTTGTAAGATACAAAACATACTATCAGTGAAATATATGAAAAAAGTCAGGCTATTATACAGAGCCATATTTGTCCGTATTTTGAGCAGAAATGGCGATACATGTGATGTCGATGGTCTTTTTGCAGCTGATTGATTATTTCACTCATATGTTTTAGAAAAATGACATTGTTATACTAATCATATTTTGTGCTATGATCAAGACATGTAATAGCAAGACTAATCGAGACAGAGAACACTGGGAAGTAACTAAACATTGCTGATGTGTGTACCTGGGTACTAATTTGAGAGATTGTCGTGCCTGGCACGATCCCAACACACTCCAGGCACGATCCTACCGCTGTTTTTGGACGAGTCGGCAAGCGTCGGTCAAGGGAAGGCGCAGAGGATGGTTAGGCATCGTTGCTAACAATGAGCACAGCTAGATGAATTTGCGAAGGGAAAGAATACCATTTTTAGACCCCACTGCAGCTGATATATCAATCAGTCACTACAGGATCAGGTGTTTAATATATTACGATTAACGCTATCCCACAGTGATTGATATATCAGTCTGCTAGGGACAGGTGGTTCTCATGGTGCTGAATTCGCGGATCCAGATTGTGGGCGGACGGGATACCTTTAAGTCGTCCGCAGATATGAGCATCACGACTACTATGCTGAGGATCACATCCCAATCTAACGAAGGCACCCAGCCTGCAGAGGTACCAGTGGTCGCGATAACTCAAGACGTCTTCAATGATAAGATTGGTCAAACGAAAGTTAGTCAAAGTAGTTAATGTGCATTGCCGAAATTGATTTCCCCCCAAGGATGAAGCGCAGGGCAGCAGTTTAAGCCTCTCAGTGTAATTGATAGACAGTACTTTCACACCGTGTACAGCCTGAATTTCTCTCATTTTTTATTTGTCTCGTTGTTATCAAAACTCAAGTCAATCTAAATATTACAACTTTTTATGTTCAAATATGTCGCTTGGCTCACTTCTCTCCAAATCTAAGCAGTTCATGGATCAAGCACCACAATGGGAAAGTGCACTGGATGGTTGTGACTCTCAGACCCGGGTGCGGGAAGAGCGTCATATTCGGGAGGACCGCACCCTGAGGACTCGGGGTATACACTGCCAACTCGAAGGTGGCACAACCCTTGCAGAAGAGCCTACAGGCGCTAGTTCCTGACACACGATCAGTGCATGTATATAGTGCACGAGGCTGTGGATGAGAACTCGGATTTGCGAATGCACTGGCAGGACGGTACGTGAGCCATTAGCAAGTGTCACGGTAAAGACTTCACCCAATAGAGTAGCAAGCACAGCTGTATCGCAGCAACTTGAAGTTCGTTATGGAATCATGATTCTCTTCTGCAGTCCTAGGGAACGACAACCATAACGGATTCTAGAGGACACCACTGGCAGGCGACAGAGAAAGAGAAAGAGAGTCAAGGTGTGAGTTTGGGAACCCGGAAGAGATTGGGGTTTGCCGCGGGGAGTTCCTGATGGGACCTCCGACCCATGCTTCTTCGACCGTGAGGTAAAAATTTCTGCTGTCATGCCTGACGAACTTATTTCTCTGAGGCAACAGACACACGAGACACAATTTATCCGCAAAAGTATGAGGTGCGACTGCAACTTTTTCTTTCATCCTTCTCCTTAAAGTCTCCGTAGAGACTCGGATAGGATGGACTCATTGGCAACACGATGGACACTCTGAGGACGCTTCCAAGTACTTATATCCAAATCAGGCATCGTCCCACCACCAGCCTGTCCTCCAATATGGCTTTGGCCTTACTGTTTAACAGTTTTCATTTAGCATCACTTCGTTGAGGTACTAGAGGATGCAGCGGACAAGGATCCAAATATTTCAGACGAGTCTTATCCCAACATCCCCGGCGTGTCTGTCGATTGCCACTCACATATGTGAATCCCACCTCGCTCCACTGTAAGGTCGCCGTTGCCGTGTGCTCTAACTGCTGCGACGCCCAAGAGGACAGGGAACCCAGGGATAGGATTCGTACTGATGGTACACGTATAACTGCGAGGAGCTCACCTTACAGTATCGGAACTGCTGTCAGTCACCACTTTTCATACTCGTTATCTCAATGAATTGTTTCTCTGTCAGTAAAAACAATAATCGCCATTCACATCACTACCTCCGTAGATATCGAGTGATGTATATGCTACCGTAAATTTATGTGGAACCGAGGACAGTCTTTTGAACATTCCGAATGGTAAAGCTTCATATATCCTGGGATTTGGTCAACTTGGACAGCTATTTTAATACAAGCATGACAAAGATAGCAAGGCGACGAAAAGCACGAAAGCAAGCGAACGGAGCATTGTTAAACTGCAGAAGTAATGTTTTCCTGATCTTCGACTGGATAACGCTCATATTGTGCCGTCTTAGTCCAAGTAGTCTGCACGAAGGCATCCTCTCCAACTACTTTCTCGACCAGTTCTTTGAGTTTTGTATCGCTGTCTCGACGAAGATGAAGCAGAACCGTCACGAAGTGATATACTTGTATAGGTGAGGAGATGTTGAATGTTCGCAGATTGCGCTCCACGATGTAAACGGTCTATGTAAAAAGAAGTGTCAGTGTTGGTAAGAATTCTTCAGAAAGTACTCACATTGGTGATCTCTGAGAACCAGGCCATCAGGATGGCACCTTGGACACCATTCGTTGCCAGGCCAAATACCGCCCGATTCGTGATACCTAGACTGGCCAGGTATCTCACTGAACCCTCCAGATGCATCTTAGTTTGGTATAGGGCTTTCTTATACGACGTGGATGGTTTCTTGTATTCGGCGATCAACACGGTGAGCAGGAGTTTGTTAAGTAATTCTTGGATGTTAATGACGGCCATGGGAAGTCTTTCCGGTCCGTTGAGACAAGTCTCCGAGCAGGTCACAGCGAAAGGAATTTGCCAGTCTTTCCCCTTCCCATTAGTCTGCTCATCCGAGTCTGTCTGGTCCTTGTTTGCTCGCGCTACAGACAATTTCTGAGCAGGTGTTTTGGCTTGAACAGGCCGCTCCAGGCCGTCGTGTTCCTCAATGATGCTGCCTAAATCGCCCCTACGTGACGAATTGACCGACTTCGATCCTCTAGACTGGTCTTTCGATCTTGAACGAGCCTTCGGGTTGATAGATGTCTGGCGATCTTCCTGCTCCTCGATTTTGTCATCTGTCAACATCTTTAATTTGGCTGCCTGGAGAGAATTATCCGTAAGGCGTATGAGCGGCTCCGTGATTTTGCAGCGGAGGTCTACAGGTAGGATCAAGATCGCGTCACAAATGCCAAAGTCTGGCTCCGCCATGCCGCGTTTGATGATGGTTCGGACGGCGTCATCCATGCTTGCAAAGAGCTCGTCCACTTCTTCGATATGTTCGTGGGCTCTGCACATAGCCTGCTCTGCCTGTAGATAGATGGGCGAGTGTACTGATCGCTCCAGCAGAGCTTGGTGAGCGGCACCAAAACAGAGCCGGTACAAAACATTTGCGTGGTCTTTGAATGGTTTTGCCTTGCGTGGTTCCGGAGACTTTAGGAGATCCACGGCAACATTACGGGAAAGTGACAGAGGTCTCTCAAATCTATCATCTTGACTGAGAAGACTGCGTCCGAATCCCAAAATGGATGTACTTACAGTAATCTCGCAGAGGCGACTTCACCAGAAGCTACGAACCCAAGGTTAAGCAGTGCATCCCAATCGTGACGTGCGTCAGCTTCGTCATGGGCTTTGCCTCCTAAGAGCTTTGTATGAGCCCCTACCGAGGCCCAAAGAAGATGGGAGAATGATCCGGCGATGATTTCCCAGTATTCTTGGTCAAGCTCTTCGACGGGTATAAGATCAGCTTTGTCACTGTCCACATCGACTTCGCCGTCATCATTACTGTCCTGTTCACTTGCTTTATTGCACTTAGAAATATCCTTCATCTGTTCGAAAAAGTGTTTTCGTAGATCTTTGATTCGGCGGTCAACCTGAGGGACCTCCCTCTGGGGACAAACGAACAGTAAGCTCAGCGTAAAGCGTACAGTAGGAATACAACGTACGAGAAGAGCAGTGGGCGGTTTCAGATATCGAGTCATATCTTCGTAGAAGTCCAGCTGATGATTTATCTCATCGATGAGCCTAGGATCTAGACCTGCGGCCCGGGCGGGAAGCTTTACATTTGCGATGCTGACCATTTTACGGCCGTAAGAATAGCTTGAAAAAGACAAGTTAGCCCCGGGGCCTATCCCTTGCAGAGCCTTGGTTACCAACCTGAAGTGATATCAGCAGAAGATTCACCCAGAGACGTAAGGAGAACTACCCGGAGCAAGACAGGGCGTCTGAACTATGCTGTCGTCTACCAGGTTTTGGTTTCCTGTATGATCTGTTTGGCGCTTAGACATCGATGAAGGAAAGAGATATCTGACCTTTCCCTGAAAGAGAATTTAAGAAAAGATAATAAATGAATGCGACTCGCACTCACTGTGAACGGCCACGATGTTCGTCCGTGGGAGGAACAGAATCTGTTGTCGTAGTTCCAGTTGCAGAGAAGTCGGAGCTCTGCTGTAGGAATAGGCGAGCACGTTCTCCGGGGGAAATATCCTCAGAGTTATCAACTGATCAGGGCCGAGTATAATGACTATGGATTGGTTCAGAACCAGCTTTGGAAGGAGTTCGCGCAGAGCGCCGCGAACCCATAGCACCGACAGATAAACTTGGGCGAAGTGTGGGTAGTGGCGACGCCGAAGGGAAAGGATGTCGGCTATTATATACGTATCATGAGTCAAAAAAAAAAGGAGACAAATTGAAGAACAAAATGGCGTACCATCCTTCAACCGAATGGAGCCAATTAGTGATCCTTTGCTCCCATTGTTCTTCGGGGCCGCATTCCTCATCATCGATGGTATCTGATCTCCACGGAAGTCGTTTGAATATCGGCTGGCTACATTGCATTACGACTGCCTCAATATGTGTACGGAGGCTCAGTATGAACTGACCGAATTTGAGCGCGCTTCCTGGGTCTGTAAGATCGTATACACCTATAGAAGGGTCTGTACGCGTCCCATCTGCATATGCGAAGTGGACCATAGGCTATTCAAAATCAAATTTCCTGTCAGTGGCGCTACGAGTCAGAAGCAGCCGACATACCAGAACGCCAGGGTCACGGATCGCTTCTTCGGACCAACCCAGTACCACGCGGCCCACGTAACCCGTAGTTGAAAGGATAATACCAATAACGGGCTCGACAACGCCCCATGCGCAGCGCTGGTAAAGTAGACCGCTCATCAGATCAAAAATGTCGTCCTCTCCAGCAATACAAAGAAATGGGAGAACAGCGGAGCGAGGACGTGGCCAGTAAGCGAGGATGTGTGCATCAAGAGGAATGCTAGACGACTGAGCAGATGTAGGGTCCGTTGAGGTATCCGACCACCCGTAGCTGGTACCCCTCAGTATTGATTCTTCGTCATACGAGGCTGTCACGCTTTCGCCATAGCTATACCCTGACGACCCATCCAAACGTCCTTCAACCTTATCACAACGGCGCTCCGAAACGACGATTCCGGCCGGTGATATTTTCGGTCGTATATCATCAACAAGATGAGACATTAGTAGGAAAGCATGCCCATCCTCCACCGTAGAATGTACATATGGAGAGCGGGGGCGCATAAACGCTACATCTTCCCTAGGAAATGTTTTAATCTGAGCTACTAAACTTTTGAACGAAATGGAAACTCACAACGCATGTGAATCCACATAACAGGCGCGTACAAGCGAGCGTACCAGTAATGACCATATCGGTTTGGTTGAATGCAAGGTATCGTTACTTGATATGCGCCAGAGGGCCCGGAGTGTGCCAACACTCGAAAGAACTATATCTAGAACGTCCAGAACCTCCGTTTGTGATTCGGAAAGTTGTCCAGAAGAGCAGGAGAGTATCTCTCTAAGTTCCTTGAGAAGGGGGGAAGCCTTGGTGGAAACCGTTGGGCATGAGTCGTCAACGAGCTGTGCTGGGATTGGAAGGTCGAGTAGACAGGATAAAGATTGAATTCCTGTAGGCCATTGAACTGCGCGGGTGATGATAGTTTCAGAATAGTTCATGAAAAGTCACTGCCAGATAGCAATATAAATGTGTGGCCGTGTTGTCAGAGGAGGCAGTCACTGGTTGTTCAGTGGCAGAAATTCAAACGAAAGGTCGGGCCGGAAGCCGATGTTTATCGCACGTGATCTCATTTCCTCTTGAGGAATCGCAAGTTGACTTTCACGCATCTAGATTCCGTTCACTACTTGCTTCCTTCTATCTGAAACTATGCACCAAGTCTTGCTATCCCACCATTTCTAGTACTGCTCCTGCAGGCTCTTCGCATTTCAGTTGGTAGTTTTGCGTTGTCCACAGAATTTCACCGATTCCGCTGCACTACGGCTGCAGCTTATCCTTTCTTCCTTCGTCGGTCGTAACACCTCTGGATGCCTTGGAATTATCAGTCCCGTGACACTGTCGATGCAGCGTCATAGTTTACCCCTTACTAAACGTATATTAAAGCGTCCACCCCTGCGTGTTGTCCTCAATGAGTTTACATTTGATGAGAAATCTTTTCATATGGCCTTAACGTCGGACGTTCGCAACAGCGATCCCTCGGTATGCCTCTCGGACACACTGTCTTCTCATTCCGATGTCGCAGAAGGTCAGCTCCACCCAACACCAGAATACAGCCTCAGCCCCATCAATGTGTACGTATCCAGAACCTTCTACGTTTCCTGAGAGCGATGAAGTGGAACATTCCCCACATTTGGTTAGGCTGTCTGCTCGTTTCCGCCTTGTTCTGTTTGTGATATTTCTCGGCCTCCCAACTCTGTGCTTGTGAGCAATCTCCGCTGAGTCCGCTCTCATCATGATCCTGTGTTATTAAACATAAAGCTTGACAGTCCTTGAAAGCTAGAATAGTGGCGTCTTCCCTCATGTATGTCAGGATTTATGAAGAGTGGAACTGTATTATTACAAGTCCGCGCGCATTACACCATTCACCGGTATTCAACCCGTTTTTTTAATCCTCCCGTTTTCTGGTCTCTAGATCTCGCTGACCTGGTCTGTCTAGCTGTAGTACTGTAAGGACCTTTGGTGGTGCAACATATCTGTCTATCCTTGCCCGATCGCTATCGCAGGCACACGATGATTTCCTACTGCTCTGTTCTGTCTGCGCTGCCAACGGATGTTCCTTTCAGAGCCTGTCATATCACAATGAGATTTGGTCGTCAACAATGGAACGATCGGGCTTTTTGCGTGAGGAAACAACGAGTTTCATAATGACTTTTACGGTGAGCTTCTTATACCATTCTTATCCGCATTGTAGGCTATACAATGGGTTCTTGATCGGCCGGCATTGGAGTATCGACTCTGATCAATTACCACCTAGCCTTCTGCTATTTATGCCTGGCGGGCAGGATTTGGAATGATGGATACATACAACCGTCAACTCATGTCCTCGGACTTTTGACTAGGCTCAGGTATATCCATGGTAAGAGCCTTTATAAGGAGTATCTGAAATGTGTCGGACCTCGATACGAGCATGGAGGATATGGAGATTCTGTCTCTCAGAGCCCGCTTTTGCGCTTGGCGCAGATGGGCACGTAGCAGAAAGTCATCGTTCGTGTTTTTGTCCTTATAAATCAAATATTCCGTATTTTGTTGGATCCTTACTAGGTCTGGCAGCTACTCGATATAAAATCCAGTACCTAGGAATCTTACTGACCTCATTTGCTACACGAAATCCAAGCATACGTCGGATGTGGGTATAGGCCAACAGATCATTTACTATCATCACCCGCCGTTACCTTGCGGTTGGGTTGCTAGATGGGAGGATGTGACGCGCGCGTGTGAATGCGACCTTCAAGTTCAGGACGACATGACATTTCCAGATGGAAGCGAATGAAGATCCGGTCGGAGGCGGAACTCAGCTTTCAACACTAGTGATGGCAGCTCTTATAAGTTATCGCCAATCTACGACACTCGACAACTGAAACGAGGGCACGAAAGTGGTGAACACTACGTAGACAAAGTATTACGCTCATCCAAAATCGCATTTTCCAATTCCGAAGACTCCGATGTCCGAGTCGACATTACTCTTCTCGTCGGAGCATCGTCATTCTCAAGCTTACTGAGGGTGGGGACAAACGACCGTGGCATTCTCATCGGGCGCCACAGCGGAGGCGCAGTGGAAGACAGGAACGCGAGGAGAACTTGAAACCGTATGATTGGTGGACGTATGCATTCGAAAATATCTACAGCGGAATGAGGCTGCAAACCAACTGCAAACATTAGATTATGACCAATTTGCTAAGGATCTAACGAAAATCAATCAGAAACAATCTATTGGAGACAGATTCGCGACGACGCACCAGAATTGCACAGACTTTGCACGTGGGACATTGATTACCGGCTTGAACTTACTTTCCCACGCTTGCATCTATATTTCCGATTCATCGACGAACTCTCGCACACTCCTAGTCTCCTTGATTGCCCCCGGCAGAGTATGTTTGTGGAGCCGAAGCGCTGCCTCAGAGGAGACTATTCTGCGCAAAGAGATGGATGAGGAGATCGCCGCCAGAGACGCTACATCGGAATCCGATGGAGGCTATCCAAGTACTTCTCTATACAGTCCAGGTTCTGTGAAATATCAAGATGGTTTTGTCACGACGCGATGGGCATTAGGAGCCATCTTAGATGCACCCATTGGATGAGCAACGGTGCGTTGAAATATCACGATACGTTTGTCATGACACGGTGGGCATTAGAAGCGGTTTTAGATGCACCTGTTGGATGAGCAAAGATGTCGGAGTTGGAAACTTCGTAGGAGCAACTCGATGAGATGTTGAATCTTCACAATGAATACCTGGGGTAGTTTCAATATCAGTTTAACATCAATGCACCTGTGTGTCTTTCGCTTTAACGTATTTCCGGAATCTTTCGATTCTGACGGTGGGGTGAATCAGGATGTTGAACATGCTTGGAAGCACAGAGTAGGGGCTTATTTCAACTCGGTGTCTGTGGCATGATGTTGACCGATCTTGTATGTTTTTTTACACTTCTCATGATGACGGTCGAAAATATATGTAGAGGCTCTGTCTCCTCAGAACCGGTAAATCAACCCCAGACACAACATGCAACCCGTCCCCACAGGTTTTCCGATAGGAAAGCTGTAGGTTACAATCTTGAAGTCGAGTAATAGTATGTACTAAGGCTTCTAATTTCAGCTCTGGACCTCTGGTTTGTCAGATTGTGCTCTCAGTATACTTAATCCCTAACATGTTCATTCAGCTTATAGCTTATCTCTTGCACTGGGGACTCTTCGGGACCCTTTCTGTGCAATTGTGTGCGTCGCTCCGAGTCTGTCTCCGATAGATTGTTTCTAATCAATTCTCATTAGATCTTTACTATCTAGCTTTTCCGAAGGATAGAACATTCATCAAATCCCTCGTCTATGGCATCTACATTATCGAATTTGTCGAGACGATACTCTTCACCCACGACGCTTTTGCGAGGTTCGGTTACGGCTTCGGTGACATCGAAGCCCTAACCGCAATGGATTTTAATTGGATTGCTCTCCCCATCATGAGTGCTGTTAGTACGTGCAACATCTTCGGCTTATTTTCCTGTGAATATTGATGAGTGCAGCTGCATTTGTTGGGCAGGTCTTCTATGCATACCGTATCTTCATTCTATCAGAATCACGAATTGTCCCTTTATTCATTATCTGTGTTCGTTTCCATGCACCTTCTTCGTCGAAGCTTAGCTCATCTATTTATAGGTATCCCTGACCAGTTTTGTTGCAGGTATAATCACTGGTACCTACTGTTTCTCAGAAGACAACGTTACTGAACTCAATAACCGGAAGATGACCATTTCAGTCGTGGTGGGTAACCGATTAAATGTTCATCAAGTTCGTAGTACCGACTCATAGGTAGATTTGGTGCGGAACCTCCGCCCTATGTGATATCATTATCGCCATCTGCATGACTTACTATGTAACCCCCCTCTCAGTTATCATCTTGATTAACACTTATACCATTTTGTAGCTTATGCGCAGCAATACTAGTTTCCGACGCACTCAAAGTCTGGTGTCAAATTTAATTCGTCTCACTATCGAAACAGGAACTATGACAGGTATCTATCTCTGCCACTTACCCACCATTGTCAGAGAATTAACACCGCCTACTTCTAGCCGTTGTTGTTCTACTGGGCATCATCTTATTTCTTGCGTTTCCTCACCAGACCTTCTATTCAACAGCAATTGGCATCCAACCCAAGCTGTATGCCAATGCCATTCTCATGGTGCTGAATTCGCGGCTCCGGATTGTGGGCGGACGTGATACCTATTCGTCGTCCGCCGATATGAGCCTCACGACTACTATGATGAGGGAGATCACATGCCAATCTACCGAAGGCACCCAGCCTGCGAACAGGATTCAGAGGCGAGTGCCAGTGGTCACGATAACTCAAGACGTCTTCAATGATAAGATGGGTCAAATGAAGGTTAGTCATGGTAGTTCACGTATTTTGTCGAAGTTACATTTTCCACAAGGATGAACCGCAGGGCAGGACTATAAGCCTCTTAGTGTAATTGATAGACAGTACTTTCACACCGTGTACAGCCTGAATTTCTCTCATTTTTTATTTGTCTGGTTGTTATAAAAACTCAAGTCAATCTGAATGTTACAACTTTTTATGTTCAGATATGTCGCTTGGCTCACTTCTCTCTAAATCCAAGCAGTTCATGGATCAACAAATACGTCTTGCCCAAAAGATTTCTGCTCATGGTCGTCATGCGCAAACAGCCCGAATGTTACAACAAGTGCAGCTGTGACCGGGTCTGTAGTGGGCATGGATCTAGGGTAGAGCATCGTATTGGTCCAAGTTACGATTACGAAGCAGGGTGGTAGCAGCTGTACTAGCTAGAGTGAGTAATCGAGTTGAGTGTTGAGTTTCTTAACCTTAAAGGATCCGACGAGCGCTCAGCGTAGCCGAAAGCGAGTCCAGCGAGCACCAAGCCTACCTGGCGAGATTTGAAGTCAGGAAGTGCTGAGCGTAGCTGACAATAATCCTCAGAGTTCACACGAAGTGGATTCAATAAGGTAAAAGATAGATAGTGATTTCGTAGCTAGACTAAGGTTTATATACTGACGAAAGCTACGAAAATAGTCCTAATAGTACAACTTTCGAGAATCTTCTGCGAGTTTCTAGTGTTTTCAGGTAAGTAGAAGTATCTGTGGAATCTTGGAGAAGTAAATAACATTCAGTCCTTGTTTATGCGTCGGAAAGCTTAGCAAGGTTAGATGGAGGATATCCATAACAGTCTATGTCGCGAGTTCAAGAGAGGGTGTAGTTGAGTGGTGTTATGCAGCATTTGACCATAACGTAGCGAGAACTCTATTGAGGAAAGACGAACGAGAGAGTCAGGATATTGGCACGAGTGCGGGAACAAGAATGAGAAGGTGCACTGGATGGCTATAACTCTCAGACGGTGCGGGAAGAGCGTCATATTCGGGAGAACTGCACCCTGAGGAGGGTATATGCCAAGTCGGACCACAACCCTTGTAGAAGAGGTTCTGAGCCACATAGACGCTAGCCTTTTCCAGCTTCCTGAAACACGATCGGTGCACGTATATAGTGCTGATAACCATGCTGTGGATGAGAACGATTTGCGAATGCAGATCATCGAGGACAGTGCGTGAGCTACCAGCGAGTGCTCCGAGTTCTGTAGGAGCTGCAATTGGTCCGGGCTGGACCATTGATTGATAGACTAAGTGTAAACATTTCACTGAATAGAGTACAGATATATTGCAGAAAGTTCGTCATGAAATCATAATTCTCTTCCACACCAGCATTGGCGTCCTTGGGAACGTCGACGTCACACACCCATAAAATACCAATAACAGATTCTAGAGGAAACCAGGCGACGTCGAAAAAGAAAGAGCTCGAGTGTGTGTTTGGGAAGAGATTGGTGTTTGCCGTGGGGAGTTTCTGATGGGACCTCCGACACCGCGGTTTGCTATGCTTCTTCGACCGTGAGGAGGTCCATACTTGCCTGATAGGTGTGGTTGAATTTACGCGTATACGCTCGGCCAGCAGGGCGCCTGTGCCTTGTAGCGGTATGTACGTATCATAGCATGAAGTGCACGACGTGGCAGTAGATGCTCGAAGCCGTGAAACGCAGATGGGCCAAGGTGCTCCGGTTCAAAAGCTAAGCCTACTGGCAAATTCTCTTGAATCGATATATGGTTTTGGTTTTGCTACCGGCGCCAGGTCCCAATAAGGTATGGTTCCGAGTCCGAACAACCAGTGGCTGTGCTCGGTGTCACATCCCCTCTTCCTCTCAAACTCCTTCATCTCTCTCTCTCTCTTCGCATGCTTTGGTTTGGCAGGAGACTTGGTTGTGGGATGAGAGGCGTACAGGTCCACGCGGCGTGCAGCTGGCGCAGAGGGAGCGTTTACATAGGACTCTGGTGGCCATCTAGGTTCGCACCTGGAGGATTATCGCGTACCGGCCGAGCGGAGAGCAAGCGTCGCTTCCCAGACACCCGACAGGAAGAATCCCATTGGCAATCGGTACGTTCACCTTCGTGTCTTGTGTGCATCAAAACTTTCCAACACGTCCGAGTCTACCGAACCCGCCGTATATCATCATCATCTTCAACACGTCACACATGGAACATCCACTCCTCGACCGTCTCTTAGGACATCCACCCACCCGCGCTGTCATGACCACGTCCTTCATCACTTCGCTGAAATGTGGTGGTTATTCTCATCGGGCGCCACAACGGAGGTAGGAACGCGGGGAGGAGCCTGAAAACATGGTTGGTGGACGGTATGCAGTGCTGGAGATGAGGTCGATTCGCAAATGCAGATGTCAATGAGCCATCGCAGGTCCTGGGAACGATGGTACTGTCATCAACTCAGTGGTGGGTTCTGCGGCTGTAATTGGTTCAAATTGGACGATCGATTGATGGACAGACTAGGCGAGACGTCCCCATGGTTCTACTACGTTTATTTCACTATAGATCTATTGCAGCTTGAAGCTCGTCATAAAACCACAATTCTCTTCTCCATCAGCATCGGCGTCCTAGGGAACGACAACGTCAACAGTCCATTCTTGAGAGAAGCCTCGATATCTTCTTCCTAAATACACACCACATCAACGCTCCTCCTCCTGTTGTCGATGCACTCAAAGCTTACCTTGATTCCACGGGGCGTCGTCACCCTCCTGCGGAGCTTGCCGACGGTGCGCTCACAAATCGTGTGACCACCCGTGTCCCGCTCCGGGATCTCAGCCCCAATTGTGATCTGCTCCCCATTCCAGTGAACATGCACGTCCTCTTTCGCGAGACCGGGTAGTTCGATGAGGGCGGTGACGGTGTCGGTGCCTGGGTCTTCGTACAGGTCCATCCTGAGGAGAGGGAGGTGTGAAGGTGAGGAATCAAAATGGAACGGGACAACGCACTTTAGCTCTGTGTAGCCGAACTTGAGTGTGTGAGAGGTCTTGAACGAGGTGTCAGTGAATGGCCCGGCTTGGAAGGTAGGGCCAGGTGCAAAAACGGAGGTAGGATGCGACATGGGTCTTGTTATGCGTGAAAGGGAGATGGGTGTGGTTAGCTATGGGTGCCTTTATATCGCTCTGGTTTTGCTCGAATGTTCTGCGATGCCACTCCGAAGACCTCGTCTTCTGACTGCATTGTTCGAGCCACTGTATGTAACCTTGCTTTGTTCTTGAAACGCGAACGCGATTGTGCTCGCCTACGACCAGAGTAAGAAATACCATGTGATGACATCTCGTCGGAGAAGAAAGAAACGAGACCAACGGCCCACTGCTTAGAGATATGGTAGCCGCCGTCGAAGCACTCGCGGACAAAGGACAACGCTGGTGGTCTTGCTGCTCTTGAAGCACGGTTCGTCGTTCTGGTCGGGTGACGCAGCTCCTCGTCCTTGATGGTAGGAGGCGGTTGATGTTGATCGGGTACATTTTTCCAGTAAACTGATCTGGGTGCCGAGATCAAGCTTGTCGTCATCGACCAGCGTCGACAATGCCTCTCGACCAAAGAACGACGTGTATGTACGGTAACTGGTATACCATGTAGCCCACGGGGTGAATTGGGTCACAGAGCACTCAGATTGATGCCCATAACTTGAAGAACACACATTACATACCGGTCGAAAGGGTAACAGAAAAGACCTGAACAGTGGTAACCTTTGAGACCTGGGGCGTAGCCTGAGTAGGACGTGAATACATGGATCTCAATGCGCACAGGGCTCTGCTTAGTCTGAGGTTGCGAAAGACCGGTTTTTCCAATATAATACTCATTCGACCAACGTTGGATTTATGGACATGTTGTTATAATAGACGTCCGAACTGCCATGATTTGGATCTGAGGATGAATTGCTGGAAAGTATTCTATTAGTATACTACCTTCATGAGAGTCATGGAAGAAGACTTGCGTCATGGCATCAACAAAAATGTTGACTGTTGTGCAATTATTAGCCGTACCCTGGTCGATAGCGACAGACCACTCCACCGCCATGGTCATGCCGGGAAATTCAACTGATGGCAGCATAGCATCGACATATATCTTCAGTCAGGGTGAGGTAGGCGTCGAAGAACAAGCACAAAGTCATACACGTCTTCGTTCGCCGAGGCCCTGATCAAACGGGACATAATTAAAGGTAGAAGCAGGTCTTCTGTTGGCAGCGGATATCCTCAGAGCTTGGAAATCCATAAAGCATGAAAGACAATGAAGAAGGAGAGAGTAGTGAGCAAGCAAAAGCAGATTCTCGATGGGCTTCGACGACCCGCCATTTACACGGAGTCCTCGCTGGCATGTGCAGAGGTCGGGCTCTATAGTACCTGTTACTATCGAGACGTCAATGCACTGCATTATCCTTAACATAAGTCGCAACCACGTTGAGTTTCATCCTAATCGATACCTCTACTCACTTTGTCGCTGAACAATCTGCTCGCTGTGATCAAGGCCTTACGAGTCTGTCCTCCCCCTCGGATAGCATGCATTGATATCCATCGTGTAATGATGTCGATGGCCGCCTGTCTGGTGACAAATAATTTGCAAGAGGTGCTGGGTTTACAGCAATTGATATCCAGTCCAAACTCTTCCTCTCGGAATCGCTCTCTCTAGGCATTGTTTTTCTCCACCATTCAGTCACCGATCCCAGTCAATGGACCGGTA
The DNA here is from genome assembly GCA_030435655.1 of Armillaria novae-zelandiae. Taxonomy (NCBI): domain Eukaryota; kingdom Fungi; phylum Basidiomycota; class Agaricomycetes; order Agaricales; family Physalacriaceae; genus Armillaria; species Armillaria novae-zelandiae. The sequence goes on along the minus strand of JAUEPR010000066.1, from coordinate 134,486 downwards.
GTAAGTATGCAGGAGGCTTCCACCGACTTACTAGCTTCCTTGATCTCACGGACATTATTGAGGGCCCCCAGGGGATGCAGTCGCATCTGAGAACAGATACATGATCAGTGATATTTTGAAAAGATATGGAACCCACTCAAGATGGCTTTTCCAGCTCGAGTATCTTTAGCCAAGGTGCGTCGTCTCTCAGTACATAGCTGTCCACAGCCTTGATGGGCACAGACAGACCTAATACCATCCCGACTTTTACACCCATCGAGTCAGTGCGGATTGTAACACGATAAATTCAACCTGGCATCTCGGTAGCTCCGTTAGTACGATTACAAGAGCGCCTACCTCACTTATCATGATTCTGATGCAGTCGAGTGGACCACTCCCCCCCACAATCCACGAAGTTAGTTGGGACAGAATGCCGGAGGCTTCGCACAAACATCTTCTAGTTCACTGCATACAGGGCCTGAGACCGTTAACGACTCTATTCCTTATGAAAGAACCATTGAATACTCACGGGGGTGACAACTCTGCTAGCATAGAGGTCTCGACTCTCCGAGAGTACATTTGAATGTACAAGCAGCTGGGAAGCAGACGGGTTCTCGCTCCGTTAGGATATCCGGAATGAAAATAACATGTGTCCCTCGATTCCCATAAGCAAACCAGGTGTTCCTTTGTTGTTACGGAGACTGCATGTTTCAAGAAGTACCCGCCTGAGAGAAGACGACAAGGGCAAAGCGCCGCCGGCGCGACCGAGGTTGGGATCGGATCCACAGATGGTACTGCCACATCGGTCCGGGATAGCCGACCTTCAAAAGCCAAACCGTTGTCGCTGGATGAGCCGTATATCTCTTGAGGTACGTTACATGAGAATCATCTTTCTCTTTCTTGCTTTCGCCCGAGTTCGCAGCTCTATGTCACAGCCCTTCCTTGTCCAGGAATGTGGATCAAGTAGTGAATACCAGCCTGACGTCGATGCTCAGGCTTATTGAGTTGAGTACTATGTGGTCCCTCGACAGATTCACCACGACGCACCACAATTGCACATACTTTGCATGTGGGACATTGATTACCGGCGTGAACTTACTTTCCCACGCTCACATCGGTATTTCCGATTCATCAATGAACTCTCGTACACTTCTACGTCTCTCCTTGACTGCTCTCGGCGGATTATCCTTGTCGAGCCGAAGCGCCGCCTCGGAGGAGACTGTGCTGCGCAAAGAGATGTAAGGGGAGATTGCCACCAGAGGCGCCCCGTCTCCAATGGAGGCTGTCCTAGGACTTCTTTATACAAGTAAAGGTGCTGTGTAATATCAAGATGGCTCTCACATGATGCGATGAGCATTAGAGGTGGTCTTAGATGCACCTGTTGGATGAGGTAAGATGTCGGACAACTTTGTAGTAACAACTCGGTGCAATGTTGAATCTTCAATTGATTCCTGGGGTAGTTTCAATATCAATTGTACATCAATGCACCTGTGCGTCTTTCGCTTTTACGTATTTCTGAAATCTTTCCATTCTGACGGTGGTGCGCGTCAGGTCATGGGAGAAAGCACAGAGTAGCGCTTTATTTCAACTCGGTGCCTGTGGCGTGATGCTGACCGGCCTTGGATGTTTCTTTAGACTTCTCATGATGTCAGTCGAACATATATTTACAGGCTTTGTCTCTTCAGAATCGGTAGACCGGCCCCATACACAACATGCAACCCGTTCCCGCAGGTTTTCTCATAGAAAAGCTGTAAGTGACAATCTTGAAGTCGAGGAGTAGTATGTGCTAAGGCTTCTCATTTCAGCTCTGGACCTGTGGTTTGTCAGATTGTGCATTCAGTACACTCAATCCCTAACACGGTCATTTAGATTGTGGGTTATCTCTTGCACTGGGGACTCTTCGGGACCCTTTCTGTGCAATTGTGTGCGTCGCCCGGAATCTGTCTGTGATATATTGTTTCCGACTAATTCCCATTAGATCTTTACTACCTAGCTTTTCCAAACGACAAACAATTCACCAAATACCTCGTCTATGGCATCTACATTGTCGAGTTTGTTCAGACGATACTCTTCACATACGACGCTTTCGCGATGTTCGGTTACGGCTTCGGTGACATCGAAGCCCTAACCGCAATGGATTTTAATTGGCTTACTGTCCCCATCATGAATGCTATTGGTACATGCAACATCTTCCACTTGTATTCTTGTTAATAATCATGAGTGCAGTTGCATTTGTAGGGCAGGTCTTCTACACATACCGAATCTTCATTCTATCAAAATCACCAATTGTCCCTCTATTCATTATCTGTGTTCGTTTCCATGCCCCTTCTTTGTCGAAGCTTAGCTCATCTATTTACAGGTATCCTTGACCAGTTCTGTGGCAGGTATAATCACTGGTGCCTACTGTTTCCGAGAAGAGAACGTCACTGAAATCAATAACTGGAAGATGACCATTGCCGTTGGGGTGAGTGACTGATTAATTATTCATCAAGTTCGTCGTACCGACCCACAGGCAGATTTGGTGCGGAGCCTTTGCCCTATGTGATATCATCATTGCCATCTGCATGACTTACTATGTGAGCCCCCTCTCAGTTATTATCTTGTTTAACGCTTATACTATTTTGTAGCTTATGCGCAGCAATACCAGTTTCCGACGTACTCAAATTCTGGTGTCAAATTTAATTCGTCTTATTATCGAAACAGGAACTATGACAGGTATATAATCTCTGCCACTTACCCACCATTGTCAGAGGATTAACACTGCCTACTTCTAGCCGTTTTTGTTCTACTGGGCCTCATCTTATTTCTTGCATTTCCTGACCAGGACTTTTATGCAACAGTAGCTGGCATCCAACCCAAGCTGTATGCCAATACCATTCTCATGATGCTGAATTCACGGATCCGAATTGTAGGCGGACGGGATACCTATACGTCGTCCGCCGATATGAGCATCACGACTATGATGAGGGAGATCGCATCCCAATCAAGCGAAGGCACACAGCCTGTAGACAAGATTCAAGGACAGATGTCGGTAGTCGCAATGACTCAAGACATCTTCAATGATCAGACTGGTGAAGCGAAGGCTAGTCCAGGTAGTTAATGTGCATTGTCGAAGTTGATTTTCCCCCCAGGATGAAACACAGGGCAGCACTATAAGCCTCTCAGTATAATTGATATACAGTGCCTTCACACCGTGTATAGCCTGAATTTCTCTCATTTTTCATTTGCCTGGTCATTATAACAACTCAAATCAATCTAAATGTTACGATTTTTTGCGTTCAAATATGTCACTTGGCTCACTTCTCTCCAAATCAAAGCAGATCCTACTTTATAGAGTCCTCTGCTTTACATTCGCCAGACATTTCTTGGGGTCTTGTTTCATGCATCTCTGCTTTCACCATTCACCACGGCATGTATCCCGATGGTCAGTTTGACGGTGGTCACCCTTTTGATTCCTTTGATGTAGAGGACCCACCTGGCTGTACCGCTGATCTCCAATCTCCCATCTTTGCGCAGGTGGTTGTGGATGCTGGGCATCTGACACGAGCGTCTATTCTCTATCAATTCCTCATCAAATTGGCCTAGATGTTATCCCGTTCCTAAAACTAGGTCTCTTCTTCTCTTCCAGTTAAGCGCAACAGCATCAGTGATTTCAAGCCGACCCCAAACACTTGTTGGTGTTTCAATCGTAGGTTCTCCCGATGGACAGGATCTTGATTTAAATTATCGACTCCCTCATCATGGATTCTTGATGGATCCATGGAATTCCCGCACCTCAGAAGACAAGAAAGGAAATATTCTTCAGTGATAGCAGTATGTATCTTTGGGATCCGATCAAGGGGGACCGAGTGTTTTTGATTACAGATAACTACACCCTGTCATGATGTTCTAGCGGGCCAAGCTGCGCAGTCCCACGAAAAAGACTGGTCCATGCCCACTACAGATCCAGTCGCAGCCACGCTCATTGTAACATTCAGCGTGTTTGTGGACACTGAGGGATCGTGGGCAAGACGGGTGTGCTTGAGTCAGGAATTGTTTGGATTTGAAAGGAGGCCGAGCGATACACTTGAACACATTACGTCGTAACATTTACATTGACTTGAATGTTTATTACAACAAGACGATAAACAAATGAGAGCAGCTTTCCCATACACAGTGTGAGGTCACTGTCTATCAGTTACACTGAGAAGCTTATACTACTGCCCCGGTGCAGTTTCTCCTTGGGGAATAATTAGGTTCAACAAAGTACATGAACTACGATGACTAACCTTCGTTTGACCCACACTATCACTGAAGACGTCTTGAGTTATCACGACCACTGGCAGCTGTCCTTGAATCCTGTCTGCAGGCTGTGCGCCTTCAGTTGATTGGGATGCGATCTCCCTCACCATAGTAGTCGTGATGCTCATATCGGCGGACGACGTATACGTATCCCGTCCGCCCACAATCCGGATCTGGGAATTCAGCATCATAAGAATGGAATTAGCAGATAGCTGTGGAATGACGAGAGATGTTGCTGCATAGAAGGTCTGGTGGGGAAACACAAGAAATAGGATGAGGTTTAGCAGAACAACAATGGCTAGAAGTAGGTGGTCTTCATCTTCCGACAATAGTAGATAGGTAGCAGAGATTAAATACCTGTCATAGTTCCTGTTTCGATAGTAAGGCGAATTAGGTTTGAGACCATAATTCGAGTGCGGCGGAAACCTGTATTGCTACGCCTAAGCTACAAAATAGTACTAGAAGTATTAATCAAGATAGTAACTGAGAGAGGGCTCACGTAGTAAGTCATTCAGATAGCAATAATGATATTACATAAAGCAGAGCCTCCGCACCAAATCTACCTATGGGTCAGTACGACAAATTTGAGGGATATTTGAATCTAGTTTCTCACCCCCCGACAATGGGCAGAGCCTGTACATATATATTCGACCGTCATCATGAAAAATCTCTATAAAAAAAAGCATCCCAGGTCAGTCAGCATTACGCTACAGACAGCGTGGAAATAAAGTGATACTCTGTGCAAACAACCAAGTTAAACATCACGATTCGTTCCACCATCGGAATCAAAAATCCCGGAAATACGTTAAATCCGAAGAAACGCTGGTGCCTTGATGTTAAACTGATATTGAAACTACGCCGGGAATTCAATGCGAAGATTACTGCACCGAGTTGCTACTACAAAGTGGCGGTGTTCGACGTCTTTCCTGACCCAACAGGTGAATCTAAGACGGCTTTATGTCCATTACATCATGACAAAATCATCTTGATATTTCGCCGCACCTTAATTTTATAAAGACGTCCTACGACAGCCTCCATCAGAGTTCGGGGTCTCTGGTGGCGATCACTTAGTCCATCTTTCCACGGGGAATAACCTCCTCCGAGGCAGCGCTTCACCCCGACTCGACAAACATACTCCGCCGAGAACAATCAAGGAGACATAGTAAAGAAGTCCTGCTAGGGTAACCTTCCTTAGTGACGGGGCATCTCTGGTGGTGATCTGAGATCTCTTCACCCGTCCATCTTTTTTTTTTGGCAGAATGACTCCTCCGAGACGGCGTTTCAAACGTATTCCGCTGAGAGCGGTCAAGGAGAGGTGGAGGGTGAGTTAGCCTAGGATTTGATCGAGTGGAGGGTCGGAACTTGAAAATAATGACAGCCAGAATCCGGCTTTGCGTCCCAGATTTGGAGTTCACTCTCTCCACGACGTTGCGTCGTCCTTCGCATGCTCCTCGGGACATATTCTTAAGATCTAGGACGATATTACGGACTCTCAAACACTATGTGACACGTCCATACATAGATCATCCCCCATAGTTGTCCATGAATGTGAGGAGCATCAAGACCGCCCTCAGGGCTGGCAACACCGGAAGTCATCTGGATACATCTCGCGACGTTATTTCGGTAACTCCTCGTCAAAGACGGCCATATTCCTATGTTTAGCACAACTCTAGAGATCGATCTCAATCCGGTTACTTGACATATAGTAGGTCCTTGTTGCAGAAGGTATCAGATGATGTGGTAGATGTAGAATGGTCCTCGGAGGGATATACGATACATTATTCTGAAATAAGAGTCAATTATGTGCTTTAAGGCATTGAAGAGATAAAGAGAGGGGTTAGTCGCTATGTATTTTGGGACGCGATAATGGCACACGCCCACCATTCCAGTTCGATCATCACATCTTTCAGGTAGTGCTCGACACCCCCTCTTCTGGTTCACGATCTAATTCCAGACTCTACATCATTTGAACAGCTTTTCTTTCGGAAACGGCGTTCTATCCATGATGGCCTTGATCTTATAGGTCACTCTCGAGCAGACAACTTACATCCATCTTGATGTACCTGTCCGGACATCCATCAACCGCGAGTCAATGAGAACAGCGATATCAAGTGGTTTATGTGGGTCCAAAGTGCAGGAGGCCTGCGTGACGGGACGAAGGTCCCAGCTGCGTAAAATGAATGAGAGAACCTAGTGCCGCAACGGAATTTTTGGTACGAGATACTGGCTGTCTGTTACTTCACTTTAATGATCTGACAACTTCATATAGGTTCGAACGTTCAATGTTTGCACTCAGGTAGTTACCAGCGGTGGCTGATTCTGCCACGCCGCTGCAGTAACCAAGTTGTGATGATCGAGGGGCTCAGCCTTCTACCTGTTGGCTTGCATATTACTTCCGTGACGGATACATCGTCCATCACTTCAGAGCCTCGATGTAGTACGCGCTTCCTGCCCACTTCTCCATTTCAGTCCTTCCTATTGTCGTCGTATGACCTCGCCCAGGCTGTATACGCTCGTACAACTGACGACATGGGGAGAATACCTGTGAGCGGAACAACTTGGGTACATGACCTCCTACGGCTACGATTCCCACGGGATGACTTTCTTAGCCCAAACCTCGTGCTTGCAACTGTTATGAGTTCTTAGCTCCATCAAACTCACTGCTACCGAGAGCAGAGTCAGAATCTGACTCCTCAATACCAACAAGGGAGATGGGTGCAGTCTATCGTAGTCTATCAGTGCGTATGCATAATGCACTAGGTTTGAATGCTGGGGTGTCGTCGTATCTAAGTTTGTACTGAACGATTTCTGACGACGTAGGAACGTATGCTTTGTATGTCAGATCCCTCCTCTCCTGCTTCTCTCTGTATGTCATAGGTCGATTTGCAGTGGGCTCCTTATGTTGAGCGAAATGGACCAATAGGGTGTACTAGCATCACTGAACACCCTTGGCCCGTAACTCGCTCACGTTGCGGTAATATTGCATAGACTCGGATGGAAAGCTTGAACATAGACACTCTCGAATGATTAGCTCCGTTTCCAATAGATCTGACCACACCACACGGTGAAGTGGGAGTCACCTCTTGCCGGATCTTTTTTCCCCTCTTCTCCTACGACTGTCATACCATACCTACTTGAATCGCCTTTCGAAGAGTAAAAGCGCTGGAAGAAAGAGGATCTTAGTGACTATCTCTCTGTACGGCCCTCCCAGTTCTTCTGCAAATTTTGCAGTTTCTCATATATTCAACTTGGCATATGCCCTCTTGTGGTGCGGCCCTCTGAAATATGACATCCTTCATGGGAGTGATAATCTCCCTGTCCCGCTTGCCTGCCTCTTCTTGATGGATGTTAAATTGGAGCTCACGCTACCTTTGACAGTTTCGTCATGGTGAGAAATCCTAGTGACTTGATTTTCTGCGCTCTTCATTATTGCGGGATAAGACACATCTAGACTTTACATTGTGGTACTACGTGCATAATTCAAGTCTGGGGCTCATAATCGGACTTTGATACGTCTTCCGGCTTCCATCGTCCTTCGTTTGTCCTCATTCTTCACCACAGTCCACCTCCTCAGCCTCATAATCTGTTTTAGAAGTGATCATTCCACGTGATGGTTCAACGACGCGAGTATCAGTACACACGTTCAATTTGCATGGCGGGCCTTCGAAAGACTATATCACCTCAACTCAGTTTTGGCGACGTCCCTCCCGCTACCACCAACTCGAAATACGACTAAGATCAGTGAAGTGCGGAGTAACGAGCCCAGTATCCTAGCATGTATCCGTGGTCCTGCACCAGGTCCGACTCATGCAAATCAAGTCATCAAACTTTGCTAGCCGCATTTTTCCGCCATTTCCAGGAGTTGATTTCCGTTCCAATATTATCCTCACGTTAATGCAAACACTCCGATACGTACTTCAAGACTAAGTGCTTCCGACGTACTACATCCTCTCTCTCAACGGGTATATGTCGAATTCCAAACAAACAGCAGGCAATAAAAAAGAGCGGTAGCTCTCTCTCTCCTCCAAGGTTCCAATGACCGCAGGCAATCATAACTCGAAGCTTAAACCCTGGTTTGGCGAGCAGTATCCACCGCGGGAATTTCAAGTGCCCTTCGGAGCTTCCTCGCTATCAGAATGCGAAACCAAATACGCTGTACCCACTCCACGGCGGTATTCCAAGCGTACTGGACACACCGGTGTAAGGTATTCTCTGGGAGGCAATCAGATATCATCGCCTCACGTCAAGGAGGGAAAACGAACCTAACTCGCTCCAAGTTAACACCCTGCGAGACGGGTCGTCAGGGTCAATGAATATGTATATGCTAATCATCGCGATGGCCTATCATACGAACCGCTGAGGGAGTGTTAAGATGTGAGTAGTAGAATGTACGAACAGAGATCGATAGAAGAACAAGGCATGGTAGCAGTCCCAAAATATCTGTGTAGGGAGTACTTAAATCAGTCACGGTGATCAGTGATCGATATAAAGCAGGAAATATCGAGGATACACCCTAGATGCACCGCATTTGAGTTGACGCCTTGTGAAGGACGAGAAACGATGTACCAAACCCTTCCGGTACACCAGGCATCGACAATTGTAGTTGGATACCGGCAAGCACTGTCCCAATGGGGACGACAACGATCTCGTCCTTTTGTCGGAAGGGGAAGAAGACAGTAGTGATTGTGAGGAGGGTGATCATGAGAGTGATTAACCCTATCCATGTAGCGAAGGTTTAACGGGTCAGCGTGCTGTCCGATAAACAGATTCAGGGAGAGAGTACAGACAGAATGTGATGATGAGGATCAGACAGTATGCAACGACGATGGTGGTGCGTTGGACGATCACGGTTGCTTCGTCGTCCCGAATACGAGGTATCGTCATCTCAAGGCCGCTTGAGAAATTCAATTAGGCGAATGTATAACAGAAGGGAAGAGAAATAAGTTACACTACAGTTCCAGACTTGGTCATGATGCCAAGGGGAGCAGCTCTATTTGTCAATGCCTCTCGACCAAAGAACGGTGTGTATGCACGGTAACTAATATACCGGATGAATTAGGTCCCAGAACACTCAGATTGATGCTCATAACTCGAAGAACACACATCACATACCGATCGAAAGGGTAACAAAAAAGACCTGAACAGTGGTAGCCCCTGAGACCTGGGGCGTAGGAGTAGGACATGAACACATGCATCTCAGTGCGCACAGGACCCTGCCTAGTCTGTGGTGTCCAAAGCCCGTTTTTTCCAGTATAATATCCACTCGACACCAAGATAGGATTTATGGACATGTTGTTGTTATCGTAGGCGTTCGAACTGGCATAATTCGAATTGTTGGAAAGTATTGGATTAGTATACATACTACCTTCACGTGAGAGTCATGGAAGAACTTAGACAGGGAACAGACATCCTCGTCAAACATTACTCGGCACATTCCTGTCGCCAACTTCGACAGTTTTTTTCAGAGAGGATACCTTGGATTCGGCTCTATTTTCTGAACCACACCGGAATTGTGGATCCTTACATGTCAGTCTATTGAGTGTGCCTGGTTGGAGACCTGGGGGTGGAAATAAATTCGAGACTCCGAGTGTTTATCATTTCGACAATTGATGGTACTCGATGGTTCGTCGTGCATCTTTCACCCACTCCGATTTTGACTCATTCGTTGTCTAGTGGGTTGATGCGCCCGAAGGAAGTGGTCTGTACCTGAGGTTGCTCTTGTCACATGTAACAATATCACTATACCCTCGGGTTGTGATTCGCATACGTTCGTTACTCGGAAAAGTTCGTTGAATGCAGACACTCTCGAATTATCATCTCCTTTTCCGGTACTTCCGTCCGGAGATCTGATTTTGGTCATGCAATTTGTCAGTTATGACGAAGTTTGGCGCCCTTCGCAGAGTAGAGAAGGTGGAGAGAAGTAAACATGCATGATAGAATCAGCTCCTCTGTGCTCTGTTGCACGATTCTATTAGTCGTGGAAGTGGTGTTGATCAGGTTACTGCCAGTTTGAATAGTAGTAACGTATAACGTTTTTGATTTTACGGGACAAAGGCTTGATCGATAATCGCGGTATATATTCAACTGATCGGCCGCTTTTTTAACGCTCTGCATCCCTATCTCGTAGAGGGTCCCACATGCTCATCTTCCCGAGCTTATTCTCCTCTGATTTTTGTCTTTCATCTAGGCCGATCCCAAGTCCACAATCCGAGGGAAAGCTTGAAAGCCCATTAGGCGCCGACTCCGTAACGTACCATCCCATCTAGCTCCACACCAGTGATGATTGTGACAGTACAGTGCATTGAAACTTCGAATTAGATCATCTCGTTAGCGCTCACTTCTTATGCTTTTTGCTATGCCTTCTCCGTTTTGACCATGCATCATTGATCTTACAGCCGGTGTTATGAGATGTGCGGGATCTATGCATAAATTACAAGCTGGTGGCGTAGAATTCACGCTGTGCAGTATTGGTCAAAATGAACAAAGCGCTTGTTCCTGTTGGTGACCATGGCGATGCTGATCGCCACACCGTGCTCTCGATGTACTATAAAAAGTGCACCTGCGGACCTGCATTGAACGCTCTATCAGCGACAAGATGGCAATGTATAGTATAAGTCTTTCTGACGCTACACCATGCAGGTATTATCCTTTCTTGTTTGGAATTTTCTAACAAAATGCAGATATAACATGGTCGTTGATCTTCTGGGACTATTTGATAACCCTCGACGATGAAGTTTGTCCTCATTGTCCTTCTCATATTGGAATCTTTACTGATCGACTCAAAGATTACTTTCTTCTGGGTGTGGCTTCATTCTGGCATTGACCTATTTCTGCATAACATCTGAAAATTGGATGGACAGTCCTCAAGAAGATCATGGATCAAATTCTTATTCTTTGCAGTGAGTTGTTTTCGGGCGCTAGACGCGATTGGCTGATGTAGCAGTTAAAGAATCGCTATATGGGACTACTTCTGCGAGTCTGGGATATCATCTGTGCGTGGTGACCGGCATTGTTATCTTATAGGCACTAGATCTGCTTCAGGGGAGATTCTTGAAGTCATGTTTGCTACACCAGATTTTTACGGCCCTTCCAGTTCCGAGCCGATTGTTCAGAAAGAGGATTTTTTGATTCATCTGTACGTCGGTCTAATTCAAATTCCCTGCCTCCATTGCTGAAATTTGGTGTAGATGCGAGAAATGTGCGTAACTGGACTTCGTCACGTAGGTTGTATGTAGGTCATGCTACTTCATCGCAGATATATCTGGATCGGTTGAAGCTTATGAAGCTTGTTTTGTGTGGATTAACTCTGGCTCGGTTCTATACGGTGCGTGTCATCTGCTGCTGCTTAGTTCATGTATTGCATCGGTAATAATTGCGTGGCTTTACATCTATCTCCAGTGTCAATGCAGCTCCTTGTCATTGAAAGCATCCTTATCCTCCGAATCTGGGTCATGACGGGCAAGCGGCGGTGGGCCCTGTGGACATACTTTGGCTTGCTTATCTGCAGCACGACCGCATCGATCGTGCTTAGTGTTTGTCTTCCAGCGGCGGGTAATAGTATGCTGATCGGGGATGATATTAATTTTGTCATGACGTTTACAACAACCTGGGTATACGGGTGAGTCCTGTGTCACGTATCGTGGCCTATCTAATCCCTATTCTTCAGTGCACCGACCCTGATATTCGAGGCAATCATTTTTGGCTCCGCCGCCTACCATGGAATCAAGGCATCAGGAGGTCTGAGACCACTCTTGCTGCGAAGCATGGGGGGGCCATTTTGGAACGGCCCAAAGCCTATTATACGTCTAGTATTTCAAGGTTCAGTTCTTTACTTCATTACGTGAGTATCTTCCCTTACTAGGTATACTTCTCTGTGCTCAGTGGCAGCTATTTCAGCGTACTTCTCTCCCTCCCGATTATGGTCTTTCTCGTACGCTTCAAATTTGTTCACATTCAACATACTTTAACTACCACTTCTCATGCAGGATCCCCGGTTGGGGATAACGACTATGAGTATTGCGGTTAGTTACATGCTTCTCGGTCTGCGGAAGAATGTTCTTTCAGATCCCGTTGGTCCGTCGTCGCAAGGGGTGGAACTAACAACATTGAGATTTACAGCGAATAGGGCACTGTCTTCGGAGGAGGGGGAAGCCACCATGAATACTGGATCTTTTCCGTAAGGGAGCTAGGTTACGTTTAGCCGACCCGACAATATACGAGGCGTTGTCGTTACAGATAGCGAACTAAGCGAGGAACGGGCGGGTTGCATCCTGAGTGCGTGGAAACACCAAGTCCACGGTAGCTTGCTATGACTAAATACAACGAAATTCTTTGAAATGAAAGAACGTGTAAATAATCCATACGACCAAGCCAGTGACTGATTTCGTTGCTATTAAAATCGCCAACGACTCGTGCGTTTCTGGACTAGTAAAATGTTCCTTCCCATGCTATTGCTCTCAGTTGCTTGAAATATGACTTCCTTTCTCCTGCGCCTCCCCTACTTTATATACTCATCTGCTTTACATCTGCCAGATATTTCTTGGGGTCTGGTTTCAAGCATCTGTGCTTTCACCATTTTCAAGCTAAAGTTAGAATCGGAGAGGTATTGACTGGATGGTAGTGTCGTATCATCGGGTTCGTGCCATCGGACCGATCCTGGACACATCTTCTATATCTATAGGATTCAAATATCGCACGAGCACAGTTGGTGGGATCCAGACAACAAAACCAAAATTCCACGTTTGAGCTATGGCGGTCTCGTAGGAACATAATGAACCAAAGGAAGGCACAATGTGCACTAGTTCCGTTTCTAGTTTTTTACTTGTTGGGAGTCGAGGCGAGGGGAAGATTTTCTTTTCGGACACTTTGTGACGGAGATGCGTTCGACCGCACCTCTGAATTTGCGACGGACTGGCCTGTAGTTTAGCCACAGAAAACAAAGAATTTTCACTCGGACACCCCATTGGAGCAGGATTGAATAGAAGATGTCGACACTGAGATGATGGCACGGACAATTCGAAACATTAGGTGTAGCTGGTAATCGATATGCAAAGACAAAGGCACCAAAGCTAGATCTAAAGCAAAAAGGATGTTCATTGCACGGTGCATGAACAATAGGCAAAGACGCGCCTAGATATCTACTATGCTCGCTGACCTCACCACCTCTGATGACTGTTGATTAGTGAGAGATAGCAAGGCACAGCCACAAATTTGAGCCGTTCGTTGTCAAGTATGAATCCTAACCCTTCGTAATGAGTGCTCGTTTCACTTTATGAACTTACTTACCATATATATTCATAACCCCCTTTTTCGTAGTACAAATTCTCCACCATTCTGTTCCGCACTTCAGTTGTTCATACCACTACGTGTGTCTGACTGAAGTGCGTATATCGTTTAATTATTCATGCTATCGTTAACTTACGCTACCTTGTTATAGTCACTGTATTCCTAACAGGTAGCGTACCAATGCTAGTTGTTCATACCACTATGTGTGTCTGACTGAATCACTGTATTTCTAACAGGTTCTGGGCTCCCGTGCTCTTTTATCTGCGCTAGCAACACACGTACATACTGAATCAACTCAATAACTCGCACAAATGCTGCGAACAATAACCATCGATATACATTATCATGGCGACTACCATACACCAAACAACCCCCATTAAACTCGATGATGACGAAAAATTCAATGGCAAAAATTGGGCAACATTCCAAATGGTTATGATGACTGAAGGAAACACCCGCGGGCTCGTCAACTACTGGGAAAACACTGTCACAATTCCAACGCAGACGTTACTACCTTTACCACCCACTCCAGTCAACAGCCTCACCCCTACAGTACTCGAATATGCACAGCGCGAAAGTGTAGCACTAGCCTCTATCATTCATAATGTCAAAGATGTGTTTGGAGTCGGAATTAACCCCAACAAACCATCTCATGAAGCCTGGACCATACTCAAAACCCAATACGGTGCATACTCAGACCTCATACAAAGCCGCAGAGAGAAGATTCTGAAGGCGATGAAATACCAGGAGGGAGAAAAGGTCAGTGGGGACGGTGGATATATTGAAAGGATGTGAAAGCTTCGTAAGGAAGCAAACAATGCAGGAGCAGGCATAGATGATGCAAGCTTCAAAACTACCCTACTCGATTCCTTCCCAGAATCCTGGGACTCAGTAATCAGCACCCTGTACACCAAAAATAACCTCGTGGTCGTTATCGGATGCCTGATTGCCCATGGCGAACGTGTGGTCGGAAGGAACTCCGTCAATAGCCCCTCGCAGACTCAGGAGTCCACAGTCCAAGTGCTGCAAGCCTCGATCCAGGCATTAACGCTCCAAGTCCAGACACTATTGTCGAAGAGAAGTAACACCCAGCGATCTGACAAGTCGCACACTCCAAACGATGCATGCAAAGGAATAGGGCATAACCTCAAAGAGTGCTGGAAATTAGGAGGCGGTAGACAGGGTCAATATCTGCCCTGGTGGAAGGGGAAACGGGATGCATCAATCCCGAGCTCCACAAACCTGGCAACCACGAACCCATCCACCTCCGAAGCTGGATCCGTATATGCGAACGTAATGGCACTGAACACGGCTGTCAATGATGAAACATTGAAAGCAATCGAAAGAGTCTTGAAGGAAAACACGGTGTTGGTGGTCAATAATGCTGGTAAAGGAACAGTAGACAACTCACGCTTGTATGGAGACTCGGGGGCATCAACCCACTTCATCCAAAACAGAGAATGCTTCTTCCATTATATGTCTCTAGGAGAGATGTCAGGGAGTTCCTCAAAGGCTGGAGCATCGCTAAATATCCAAGGAGTCAGAACTGTAGCGCTGAAATCAACAGTCAATGGATCACACAATGTATACACCCTCAGCAAAGCCTTACACTGTCCCGACGTATCTGCAAATCTGATCTCAATAAGCAGACTAGACAAAGAAGGATGGTCGGTAACCTTCGGCAGAGGCCAAGCAACATTCAAGGACAAGAACGAAGTACCCCAGTTCAATGCGACGATGTTAAACGACCTATACGCAATCAACGGTGTACTACTACGCAGTGAGGAATACACAGCACTCACTGCAAGATCACTAGAGGTTGCTGTGCCTATAGAGACATGGCATATGAGATTCGCTCACATGGGAACTGGCCGAATCACTGAGTTGAAAAAGAAATCGCTAGTGGATGGTCTGAACATAAAGGAAGGTGAACGAGCTGGGGGGAAGTGCGAACCATGCATAATTGGGAACCAGAAGAGATGCCCATTTGATGCTGACATGGAGCCCGAGACAGTGGTATTAGTGCAGGTAATGCTGGACATATGGGGACCAGCTCATGTCCGATCTATCGGTGGTGCCAGATATGCGCTAGTATTTGCTGACGACGCGACGTCACGTTGAACTCCATATTATCTATCAGACCAAAGAGCAGAAACCACACTGGAGGCACTCAATAAATTCACAGCCATGGTGGAAGGACAAACAGGGAAGAAACTAAAGAAGATAAGATGTGACAACGAGTTCCGAAGCGAGCTGTGGAAGGAATGGAGCATAGAGAGGGGTGTAATCATTGAGTTCACGGCGCCTTACTCGTCTGCAGCCAATGGGATGGCTGAAAGGACAATCGGAATCATATTTGGAGCAGTCCGCATTCTATTGCTGGAGGCAAGAATGTCTGATGGATGGTGGGCCGAGGCATGTGACTACGCTATCAAAGCTGGGAACTTGCTTCCCACGTCGCGTTGATGAGCCTCCAGGCTCTGTATGTGCAGAATTTGCAGATTTTACAGCCCTCACAATATACCAATTCCTCCTTTATTCAACTGCTACCACCAAAGCAAACTCCGGAATTAATCTCTAGTTCAGTCAGCAAATATCTCCGGACACTCACCGGTTATACAGCGATTACTCAGCTGTAATTCCGATCAATATTTGAATGCTGCAACTCGAATATCCTTCCAGAATTCGGATTATTCTGCCATTATACTCCTACCACCTCCAGAGAAAACTCCGGATTTAAATCTCTAGCCCACTCAATATTATCTCCGTGCAGCCACTGGTTATACAGCGATTACTCTTCGGTTATTCAGACGAGTTTTCGAAGGCTACAGCTCGAATCTCCTTCCAGAAATCGGATTATTCTATTATCCTCCTACTAACTCCTACACCAACTCCGGATTTAATTTCCAGTTTGTTCAGCAATATCTCCGTGCACCCACCGGTTTTACAGCCATTACTTTTCGGTTGCTCAGACGAGTATTCTAACAATACAGCTCGAATATCCTTCCAGAAATTGGACTACTCCACTATCTTTCTACATCCTCCTACCAGAACAAACTCCGGATTTAAATCTCTAGCCCACTCAGTATTATCTCTGGGCATCCACCGGTTATACAACAGTTATTCTTTGGTTATTCAGACGAGTTTTCGAAGGCTATAACTCGAATATTCTTCCAGAAACCAAAGTGCACCGGTTATTACTCCTACTACACTTTATATCCTTTTTCGACCGGATTTGCACTATATCTCCGTGCCCCATCACACCCTGGCATGCCTGATTGACAATCAACCGGATATAGCATTGCTACATCACCAGTAATCGTCATTTGCTGCGCTTTCATTGATCCTTCAATTAAATTGATGTGATTGATTGATCTTCTTCCATCCGAGTTATTTAAAGTGCATGGGCACTTCAGACCGCGTTTACTAAGGCTGTTACCTTGCCAAGACCTTAAAGTAACAGCTAGTAGCTGCGCACACCTCAGCAGAAGAGCTGCACATTGATAATCCGCAGTTAGACAGTACCCCATGATCCTCACAGCAGTTACAACAACCATATGGTTTCTCCTCAAAAACCCGGCATTAAACACAATGCCGTGGCTTCAGATGACCAGTATCCGCATGCTTGCACCGGTTATTACTCAGCTACAGAGTTACAGCCTTACCAATGCTTAGATATGTTTTCTATTTATAATTTCGGACCTCTAGTATATAAGACTCTGTAGAAAATTAGTTAGAAGAGGATTGCTTCGAATTACCGGATATACACTCTATTGACGAGTTTATACACTACCAGTCGATCCCAGTCGCTCACAGTTATGCCCCATCACTTGCTTTACTCTTAATCGTTATTGGATCGCATTATTACTGCCCAATAGACGCATTCTTGCTCCAACTACTTGCTTTTGTTCTCAAATCACTTCCACATCGTCACCGGCTTTACTGCTTCGGTTTCAGTTGCGATTCCGGTTTTATATTGCCGAAACCGTCGTCTCCCAGCCCAGTTTAGGATCATATTGCCTCTTTGAAGGCCCATCTCCATACCACTCCCCCCATCATCATTATTGCTTTTATAAAGCCCTACACACTTGTTTCCATATCTCCGGTTTTACAGATCAATAAAGCGAGACTCCCACCGGTTTTACTTCGCTGTGGTACGTTTATTACCACCATTTCCGCTCACTTTATTAGGTATACATCTAGACATCTTGTCTATACTATTGTCGCATTTTATAGGCTTTTGCACTGTTTTCTTGGACGTCG
The DNA here is from genome assembly GCA_030435655.1 of Armillaria novae-zelandiae. Lineage (NCBI taxonomy): Eukaryota > Fungi > Basidiomycota > Agaricomycetes > Agaricales > Physalacriaceae > Armillaria > Armillaria novae-zelandiae. The sequence goes on along the minus strand of JAUEPR010000066.1, from coordinate 116,678 downwards.
CACCGGTTTTAGACCTATTGCCGTCGTATATATCCGGTACACACTCTCTGGACCGGTTTTAGGACCTCCACCATTTATTATATCCCTTCTCCGTCATCTACACCAGTTTTAGGACCTAATACCACATTTTACTGGTTTTACACTATTTTCTTGGACATTGCTCCGGTTTTAGGACCATATCCGGTGGCCTATATCCAGTGGACAATATCCTGATGTATTCCACATCTTTTGGGATGGTTTCTTGGTGTCCAGGTCACACCAGATCCCATTCTATCTCGTTTATCAAGATCCCCCTCGGCTTACAGCCTGAGCCTCTTAGTACTCGACTGCTGAAGGGTACTACTTCCAGACTGTATAGTCGAAGTGTATACCTGCATCTAGAGGAATTGACCGCACGGAGGTGCCCTGAACCACTCGCACAAACACATAGCCTTGACTACTGTGACTGCAAGCATCTTTCCCTACCTCTTTCGGAGTTTTGGGTGTTGCCGTTGCCACGGAAGTCTTGGTTCAACAGCGTCACCCTGGCAAAGTTCCAGAGGAAGGATGGTCTGGGAAACGGCAATCAGTGGCGCACCTATGAGTCTGGGGGTCCACATGCTATGCAAAAATTCGGGTGGCAAAGGGACATAGCAAACTATCACCACATGGTCAGAAAGGCAGGCTAGTAGGCTTGGCAGGGCATGGGACATACCGGATTCTATTGGACGACGTACCTGGCAACAAGGTAATAATATCAAGAGATGTTATATTTGAAGAGCTGGCTCCGACTCGTACCATTTCTTCTCGTGAGGGGGAGATCACATATGAAGACATTATTGAGCCACTCAACAAAACGATCGAAAATCAGACACAGCCACCGATCAATATTGCTGATCATGATCAAACACGCAAGCAACCACAAGCCAAAGACCAAGTACACCCAGCCCAACGTCCCACTCACATCCCTAAACCACCAGCAAATGCCCAGACACAGCGAGTATCGATAAATGCACCAACAAGCTGTCCATCACACATACCGAAGCCAACTAGAGCCATCCTCGAGTCCAATGAATACACCCAACATGAAGCTGAAGCCAAATCAAAAGGAAACGACTGGGCCAATGACAACTCTGTACCATTACTCCCAGATGACGACAATGTAGAAGATATCATTGCATTGAAGGCTTCGGAGATCAGCAATATCATTGACAGACACGACATGTGGGTACCAAACAATTACTATGAGGCTATGACCAGAGCTAGGATATGGAAACCGGCCATGGATGCCGAGATTCGTTGAATGGAAGAGAGAGACATATGGAGGGTTGTGCCAAAGGAACCATGGATGCACATAATCAACACGAGATGGACATTCGACAAGAAACTAGACGGAGACACAGCAGAACTCATCAAACAACAAGCCAGATTGGTGGTAAAGGGATTCACACAGATCAAAGGTCTCCATTACTATGACTCGTTTGCTGCTGTTGTGCGCTATGAGTTGTTACGAATGTTCTTTGCAATTGTTGCTGCACACGCGCTGAAATTCTGGCTTATAGACTTTGTCAGTGCATACTTGAACACAGAGCCACAGGGAGAAAATTATGTGTCATTGCCCCAAGGATACGAGGACGTGGTTACAAGGGACTATCCTAAAGGTGAATATGTCCTACAGATGATGAGAGCGATGTATGGGACGATGGATGCAGGGAACACATGGTTCCATGAGCTCAACAATACACTAGTTGCCCAAGGACACAAGCAGTCCCGTGCAGATCCATGTGTATGCCTATTGAAGAACAGGTCAGAACAAACATACACGTGCACGTATATGGACAACGTATCTGGTGCATCAACTTCGGAGGAGGAAGGAGAACGAGTTTGAAAGAAAATTAGGGAGGTATACAAGATCAAAGATCTAGGGAAGCACAATAGTGTGCTTGTGATGACCATGGAATTCGATGAGGATGCCGGCACCATCTCAATCCATCAGAAGAATCTCATACTGAAGACCCTCGAGACGTATGGCATGTTGGAATGCAAACCGAAGGCCACCCCATTGCCGGTAGGGAGCCTGATGAATCTAGAAACCCAACCTCAGCCGATCCCCGATGCGGATAAAGAGTTCATGGGAGACAACGATTACTGCGGGGTGCTAGGGTCGCTCAATCATGTCGCCAATGGCATGCGGCCCGATATTTTGTTTGCTACAAACTACCTTCAACGATATGCGTCCGACGCTCATCCTATCCACTGGAGTCATGCCATGCACATACTCGCTTATCTGAAGGGAACCATTGAGTATAGGATCACCTACAATCGAGGAAGTGTTGAAGATGATGGGCTGACTCCAATTGGGTACGTGGACTCATCCCATGGCGATGACAGGACGTTGGGCAAGTTGACAATGGGCTACGTCTTCACGATGGCAGGTGGTCCCGTGTCCTGGAGTTCTCGTTTGCAGAAACGGGTGGCCTTATCGACGTCAGAGGCCAAATATGTGGCGACAGTACATGGTGGTCGACAATTGCTGTGGATGGGATCATTCTTAGACGAGATTGAATTGTCCAAGGATAGGCCATACCCACTCAACTGCGACAACAATTCAGCAATAAACCTCACTCAAAGCACCAAAGGACATGGAAAATCAAAACACTTTGCAATGGATTACCATTGGATCCGGGATAGCGTCCAACTAGGGGAACTAGATGTTCGATACATACCATCGGAGGACAACCTGGCGGACCTATTCACGAAAAGCATGCCAAAACCTAGAGCCACGGAGTTACTACGAAGGATGGGCATGACGAGGGTATAGGGATCCTACAGGCATAGGATTCAGGGGGAGTGTCAAGTATGAATCCTAACCCTTCGTAATGAGTGCTCGTTTCACTTTATGAACTTACTTACCATATATATTCATAACCCCCTTTTTCGTAGTACAAATTCTCCACCATTCTGTTCCGCACTTCAGTTGTTCATACCACTATGTGTGTCTGACTGAAGTGCGTATATCGTTTAATTATTCATGCTATCGTTAACTTACGCTACCTTGTTATAGTCACTGTATTCCTAACAGGTAGCGTACCAATGCTAGTTGTTCATACCACTACGTGTGTCTGACTGAATCACTGTATTCCTAACATTCGTTCCTCATGTCAAATTTGTGACCGGCCAAGTTAAGCAAAGAGCAGTGTTGCTCGTTCACTTTCCTCATTGTTTTGGCTGGCGGCCAGCGCCAAACAACACGATCGTTTCGCGATCTTCTGCACTTTCGTCTAGTCGCTCCATTCCTCAATCTCTTCGCTCTCTTTTGACCCGCCCACCTACTCCCTTCTGTGTTTGGGTAGTTCCTGGTTTGACGCAGCAGTTATTTACGTTCACACCTACGCTGCTTACACTTAAGGTCTCCCGATCACCTGAGCTCTCGGCTTCTCCCACAAGTCTTGTTGTCAGTAACTTCACACTCTTGACTTGTTGAATCTTCGGGACGCCGAGTTCTCTCCCCCCGCAAACCCAAGAAACACAGATTTCTTGTTTATTCGCTTATCATTCACCTCTCTAAACACGTACCACCTCTACAGCTTAACTTGGCCGCTCCCTCTGGCGGCAAGCACGACGATTTCATGGTACCCCGGAGCTTCAAGAGGCGGTCCATAGGATCCTCGAAGGTGGTGTTGGGCATTTTTCCCGTAAACTCCCAGCGCGGGATCTCAGTACCGAGGTCGATGGTGTTACCTTGGAAAGTGCTTCTGTCAATCTTGTCGTTGTCGACCTCGATGATGGCGTAGTCCTCGGTGTAGCCTTGAGTGCCGGTGCCGAGGCTGATGGGAGGGGAGAGGACGACATGACCCAAGACGTGTGTCCCAGTCTGCTCGATGTCTTGGTAAAAGGCGGAGAGTGCCCCTATCGCCGAGGAGGAGGACATTGACGCGAGGCTGGCTCCCGGATGTGTGTTCAAACGTGTTTTTTGGCCCCTTGTTTGCTGGGAAGACGACATGACGAGCAGTAACTTCTTGCTCTCGCCGCCTTTGGTCATGAAAAAGCCACCAGTGCCCTCGATATCAGGCATGGCCTGGGCAGCAATGGGGAGACCCAGTGCGTGGGTCAGAGGACTTTGAACATCTGCAATCGGGTCGTGGAAGGGGACGGCTTGAGAAGCTTGGCACCGGCTGAGGCCCACCTATCCAGGATGACGTGGGCAGAGGCGGAGGACTCTCGGGCCTTGCTGGTACAAACGACGCCAGTGCTCGTCCATTTGCCGGACCTTGCGCGCCAAGTCGGCGTCTGAGACGGTGTTGAGCCTGCGGTTGAAGACGGGATAAGGCTACTTCGGCTCGTGGTACTCCTCCAGGCCCTTGGGCATCACCCACCCACGCGACCAAGACCCCAACGAGGAGTGTAGCAGTATTTGGCCACCAAACTCATGAGAATCCTCTTTTTCTTTCTTGCTTTCGCTTGAGTTCGCAGCTCCCTGTCCTTCCTTGTCCGTGGATCAAGTGAATGTCGTCTTGCTCATTCACCCCGTCCCAGGGAAAGTCTTGGTGGTCGTTTATCTAGAGATAAACCTCGCCCTTTGTTGTCTTGCTCTTTGTTACCTGCAGGTCTATCGTAGCCTATTGGATATGCGTGATGCACCATGTTCGACTCCTGGGGGTGAAGTTTTTATTGCTGGTGGCCACATCTACTTTTGTCAATAACGGCTCCGATGAGCGTGGACGGTGCGGATATGTAGACGGTTGGTTTACTTATCCTCCCTGTCATTGATGTTCAATTTGTACAGTTGTCCATAATAACAATTTCATAGGTGCTTGCTAAGCACTTCCGAGTTTTCTAGTGAGTGTACACATGCTCTTTTGCAAAACCGGGTAACTCGATGATGGCGAAGAATCGAAATGGAACGGGACAACGCACTTTGGCTCTGTGTAGCCGAACCTGAGTGTGTGAGAGGTCTTGAACGAGGTGTCAGTGAATGGCCCGGCTTGGAAGGTAGGGCCAGGTGCAAAAACGGAGGTAGGATGCGACATGGGTCTTGTTATGCGAGAAAGGGAGATAGGTGTAGTTAGCTATAGGTGCCTTGACATGACGCCGGTGGTCTTGCCCCTCTTGGTCGAGGATGGGCGAGTGACGCGTCTCCTCGTCCTTGATGGCACCCAGGACGCGGGTGAAGTTGGTGTTGGGATCTGGGTGTCGAGATCAATCGATCTTGTCGTCATCGATAGCGTAATCCTCGGTATAGCCTCCGGTGAGCGGGCCACATGACCCAAGACGTGACGCGACTGGCTGTTCCATCTTCTCGAGTGCCCCCGTCGTCTCGTTCGCCTCATCCACCGCTTGCTGAGCCTTCTCACGTGCCCTCCTAGCCACTTCCCCGTCGCTCGACGATGGCCTCGATTCGAGTCAGAATGGACGCGAAGAGTTCCCGGTACGACAAGCAGTAACGAGAAGGAGCTTCTTGCTTTCTGCCATGAAGAAGCCTCAATATAAGACGTGGCCTGGGCAGCGATGGGAGACCAAGCGCTCCCGTCTCCGTGCAAGCGTCTATACCGGCACTTCTTACTACACTGACGGCGTCTTCGAGCTTGACGTGTACCACCTCTCTTGGAATACGTCGACTGGTGCCCCTCGGACGAGCAGGAATAGCTCCGGTTGCACCACGAGTTGCTATCACATCCGTTTTACCTCGCCCAGCTCCCAAAGCTTGTGCCCATCCGTGCTGCTGTATGGGGGGCCCATAATGAGCTGAGGACTCGTGTGCGATATCAGGACGTGGTTGAGAAGCTGGTGGAGTATGTGGGGTGTGATGCGCAGGGGTGGGTGGAGGAGGCACCAAGGGCGGTGGAGGGTGCGGCGGGACAGTGGGATGATGCGGATGGACCGCTTCCTTTTCGAGATAGGTCTTAGTTCGTGTTTTTTGAGCTAGTCGCTGAGTGGTCGTTGGAAAGTTGACCCTTGTGCGCTTAGCTGCATAGTCCTTTATGGCCCTTGGAAACAAGAACTCAATGCGGAATATCACGGGTGAAACATATTTTATTCGCTGCCCCACAAGTTTTGGCCTGATGTACGAATGGCTCAAGCTTGGGATTGGCCAAGTGAAGAGAAGAAAGAAGGAGAATAGCACTCCCCAGATTGCGGTGCTACCCCAATTGTTTCGCTAAGCTTCCTTAGCCAAGCAACCGTGATCCCTGCGAGCGAATTCTGTGCTCGGGTATTCTCACTCGCTGTTCTTTCCTAGTCGCTCCATGGGCTCTTCGTTCTCCATCACTTTGACCTGCCCACCTTCTCCCTTCTGTGTTTGGGTTGTGCCTGGATTGATGCGGCAGGAGTCTTTCTCTCAGTTGTCCAGGCTCCAGGTATTCCGAACAACCGAGAATTCAATATCCACAACTACGCAAGTCTGAGCTTCCGGTATCTATTCTCCCAAGTATGACATTTTGTTGCCGGTTCTTCCTCCGGTCGACTAACTTGTTCCTTTCCTTGAAGCTATCTTGTCTCCCTCTCAACCAAAGAAATCAAATATTTCTTGATCACTTGCTCAGTACTCCCCTCATATCCCTTAATCCATCTAACATTCGTATACATATACATTTGGATGTCCTTTCCGCAACTTAACTTGGCTCGAGCGTTGCGAAGCTGCAAGATATTATGACTTGGTCCCTCGGCAGAGTATGTTTTTCGAGTTGAGGCGAAGCGCTACCTCGGAAGAGGTTATTCTGCGTGAAAAGATAGATGAAGAGATCGCTCCCAGAGACGCCCCATCTCCGATGGAAGCTGTCCTAGGACCTCTTTATCAAAATAAAGGTGCGGCAAAATATCAAGATGGTTTGTCATGATGTGACGGGCATAAAAAGCCGTCTTAGGTGCACCTGTTAGATAATGAAAGATGTCGAACACTACAACCTTGGAGTAACAACTTGGTGCGGTAATCTTGGCAATTGATTCCAGGGGCAATTTCAATACCAATTTAAGATCAACGTACCAGCATCTTGTCCGCTTTGACGTATTTCTGGGATTTTCCGATTCTGACAGAGGCACGAATGTTGGACATGGTTGAAAGCACAAAGTATCACTTTATTTCCCCTCGGTGTCCGTAGCGTAATGCTGACGGACCTGGCATGTGTTTGTTTAACATCTCTCATGATAAGATATATGTACAGGCTCTGTCTCCTCAGAATCGGTGAATCATCCCCAGATACAACATGCAACCCGTTCCCGCAGGTTTTCCCATAGAAAAGCTGTAAGTCACAATCTTGAAGTCGGGTAATAGTATGTATTGACTTCTCATTTCAGTTGTGTACCTTTGGTTTGTCAGATTGCGTGTTGTGTATACTCAATCCCTGACACGGTCATTCAGATTGTGGGTTATCTCTTGCACTGGGGACTCTTCGGGGCCCTTTCTGTGCAAGTGTGTGCGTCGCGCCGAACCTGTCTCCAACAGATTATTTCTGATTAATTCTGATCAGATCTTTACTACCTAGCTTTTCCCAAGGACAAAAAATTCGCCAAATACCTCGTCTATGGCATCTACATTGTCGAGTTCGTTCAGACGGTGCTCTTCACTCACGACGCTTTCGCGGAGTTCGGGTATGGCTTCGGTGACATCGAAGCCCTAACTGCAATGAATTTTAATTGGCTTACTGTCTCCATCATGAGTGCTGTTGGTACGTGTAACGTCTTCCGCTTGTTTTCAACCTGTTAATCAGGATGAATGCAGTTGCTTGTATTGGCCAAGTCTTCTATGCATACCGAATCTTCATGCTATCAAAATCATGAATTGTTCCTCTATTCGTCATCTGTGTTCGTTTCCATGCCCCTTCTCCATGGAGGTCTAACTCATCTACTATTTACAGGTGTCTCTGACCAGTTCTGTGGCAGCTATGATCGCAGGCGCCTATTCTTTTTCAAAAAAGAGCGTCACTGACCTCAGTGCACGGAAGGTGTCCATTGCTGTCGGGGTGAGTAACTGATTGAATGTCCCTCAGGTTCGTCGTACTGACCAATGGTAGATTTGGTGCGGAGGCTCCGCCCTATGCGATATCATTATTTCTATCTGCATGACTTACTACGTGAGCCCTCTCTCAGTTACTATTTTGGTTAACACTTATACTACTTTGTAGCTTATGCGCAGCAATACTCATTTCCGACGCACCCGAATTCTGGTGTCAAATCTAATTCGTCTTAGTATTGAAACAGGAACTATGACAGGTACCTAATCTCCTCCACTTACCCACCGTTGCGATCAGAAGATTAACAGCACCTACTTATAGCCGTTGTTGTTCTACTGGCCCTCATCTTATTTCTTGCATTTCCACACCAGACCTTCTATGGGGCACCATCTCTCATCATTCCCCAGCTATATGCTAATGCCATTCTCATGATGCTGAACTCGCGGATCCAGATTGTGGGCGGACGGGATACCTATACGTCGTCCGCTGATATGAGCATCACGACTACTATGGCGAGGGAGATCGCATCCCAATCAACCGAAGGCACACAACCTGCGGACAGGATTCAAGGACAGGTGCCGGTGGTCGTGATAACTCAAGATGTCTTCAGTGATAGACGGTAGCTTCACGCCATGTATAGGAACTGCTCTCATTTTTTGTTCGTCTGATCGTAATAAACACTCAGGGCAATCTAAATGTTGCCACTTTGTATATTCAAATGTGTCGCTTGGCTTACTTCCATTAAAGTCAAAGCAAATCAACTTGGATCAACGCATACATCTCGCCCAAAATCTTTCTCTGCACGGTCGCTGTGCACAAACAGCCTCAATGTTACGACGATTGCGGCTGCGACTGGGTCCGTAGTGGGCATGGGCCAGTCTTTTTCGTGAGACCGCGCAGTCCAAGCTAGAACATCATGCGAGGGCGTAGTTGTCAGTAATCAAAGAAAACCTTGGAACCCCTTTGACCGTGTCCGAAAGATACATACTGCTATCACCGACAAATTCTTCTCTTCTAGGGTGCAGGAATTCCATGAATCCATGATGAGGGAGTCGATAAATGAAATCAAGATCTTGTTCATCGGGAGAACCAACGACTGAAACATCAACAAGTATCTGGGGTCAGCTTGAAATCACTGATGCTGTCGAGCTCGATTGGAAGAGAAGAAGAGACCTAGTTGTTCTAGCAACGGGAGAACATCTATGCCAATCTGATGAGGAATTGATAGAGCATAGACGCTCGTGTCGGATGCCCAGCATCCACAACCACCTGCACAAAGATGGGAGATTGGAGATCAGCGGTACAGCCAGGTGGGTCCTCTATATCTCAAGAATCAAAGGGGTGACCACCGTCAAACTGACCATCGGGATACTGGTCCTCATATGCTGTAGTGAATGGTGAAAGCAGAGATGCTTGAAACAAGACCCCAGGAAATGCCTGGCGAATGTAAAGCGGAGGACTTTATAAAGTAGGAACTGCTTTGATTTGGAGAGAAGTGAGCTAAGTGACATATTTGAACACAAAAAATCGTAACATTCAGATTGATTTGAGTTTCTATAGCGACCAGGCAAATAAAAAATGAGAGAAATTTGGGCTATACACAGTGTGAAGGTACTGTATATCAATTATATTATTGTCAGCTATGCTCAGCACTTCCTGACTTCGAGACTCGCCAGCTAGGCTTAGTGCTTACTGGACTCGCTTTCGACTACGCTTAACGTTCGTCGGATCGTTTAAGGTTAAGAAACTCAATACTCAACTCGACTGCTCACTCTAGCTAGTACAGCTGCTACTTCCCTGCTTCGTAATTGTAACATGGACCAATACGATGCTCTACCCTAGATCCATGCCCACTACAGACCCGGTCACAGCTGCACTTGTTGTAACATTCGGGCTGTTTGCACATGACGACGGTGAGCAGAAATCTTGTGGGCGATATATATTTGTTGATCTATGAACTGCTTGGATTTGGAGAGAAGTGAGCCAAGTGACATATTTGAATATAAAAAGTTGTAACATTTAGATTTACTTGAGTTTTTATAACAACCAGGCAAATAAAAAATGAGAGAAATTCAGGCTGTACACGGTATGAAGGTACTATCTATCAATTACACGGAAAGGCTTATACTGCTGCCCTGCGGTTCATCCTTGGGGAAAATTTAACTTCGACAAAATACGTGAACTACCATGACTAACCTTCATTTGACCTATCTTATCATTGAAGACGTCTTGAGTTATCATGACCACTGGCGCTTGCCCTTGAATCCTGTCCCCAGGCTGGGTGCCTTCGTTAGATTGGGATGTGATCTCCCTCAGCATAGTAGTCGTGATGCTCATATCGGCGGACGACGAATAGGTATCGCGTCCGCCCACAATCTGGATCCGCGAATTCAGCACCATGAGAATGGCATTCGCATAGAGCTTGGGAATGATGATAGATGTTGCTCCGTAAAAGGTCTGGTGGGGAAACACAAGAAATAAGATAAAGTTTAGTAGAACAACAACAGCTAGAAGAAGGTGGTGTCAATCTTCTAACAACGGTAGATATGTAGCAGAGATTAAATACCTGTCATAGTTCCTGTTTCGATAGTAAGACAGATTAAATTTGACACCAGAATTCGAGTGCGGCGGAAACCAGTATTTTTGTGCATAAGCTACAAAGTAGTATAAGTCTTAATCAAGATAGTAACTGAGTGAGGGCTCACATAGTAAGTCATGCAGACAGCGATGATGATATCACATAGGGCGGAGGCTCCGCACCAAATCTGCCAATGGGTCGGTACGACGAACTTGAGGAACAATTAATCAGTCACTCACCCCAACGGCAATGGTCATCTTCCGGTTATTGATTTCAGTAACGTTCTCTTCTGGGAAACAGTAAGCACCAGTGATTATAGCTGCCACAGAACTGGTCAGGGACACCTGTAAATAGATGATCTACACTTCCACGGAGAAGGGGCATGGAAACGTACACAGATAACGAATAGAGGGACAATTCGTGATTTTGATAGAATGAAGATACGGTATGCATAGAAGACCTGCCCGACAAATGCAACTGCACTCATTATTATTGACAGAAAAACAAGCGGAAGATGTTGCACGTACTAACAGCGCTCATGATGGGGACAGCAATCCAATTAAAGTCCATTCTAGTTAGGGCCTCGATGTCACCGAAGCCGTAAGCGAGCTTGGCAAAAGCGTCGTGGGTGAAGAGTATCGTCTCGACAAATTCGATAATGTAGATACCATAGACGAGGGATTTGATGATTTTTCTATCCTTCGGAAAAGCTAGATAGTAAAGATCTAACGAGAATTGATTAGAAATAATCTATCGGAGACAGATTCGGAGTCACGCACACAATTGCACAGAAAGGGTCCCGAAGAGTCCCCAGTGCAAGAGATAAGCCACAAGCTAAATGACCATGTTAAGGATGAGGTATACTAATCGCACATCTGACAAACCCCAGGACCAGACCTGAAATGAGAAGCCTTAGTACATACTATTACTCGACTTCAAGATTGTAACCTACAGCTTTCCTATGGGAAAACCTGCGGGGACAGGTTGCATGTTGTGTCTGGAGTTGATTTACCGATTCTGAGGAGACAGAGCCCGTACATATATATTCGACCGTCATCATGAGAAGTCTAAAAAAACATACAAGACCGGTCAGCATCATGCCACAGACATCGAGTTGAAATAAAGTGATACTCCGTACTTTCAACTATGTTTAATATCATGATTCGCACCACCCTCGGGATCAGAAGATCCCTGAAATAGGTTCAAGCAAAAGAGATACTGGTGCGTTGATGTCAGATTGATATTGAAACCTCTACCTCGCGAACGAATTTGATTGTAAGAAGAAAGAAGATAATCGCGTTGCTACTACTACAAGATCATCTGTTAGCTCCGACATATATTCTTATCCAAGAGACTCTATTTTAAGGACGGCTTCTTATGCCCAAAAAAAACGCATAATGAGAAAACCTTTACTTGTATAAAGAACTAGGACCTGAGCCTCCATCGGAGATGAGACGTCTCTGCCGGCGATCTCCCCATCCATCTTTTTGCGCAGAACAATCTCCTCCGAAGTGATGCTTCACCTGAACAAACGTACTCCGCTGAGGGCGTTCAAGGAACGTAGAAATGTGCGAGAGTTCGTCAATGAAGCGGAAAGATAGATGCAAGTGTGGGAAATTACCTTTTCAAGCCGGTAATCAATGCCCCCCACGTGCAAAGTCTCCAGTTGTCATTCCTCCCATACTCTGACTTTGACTAGCACTCTTCGCACATCGGCTTGGACTTGAACACTGGCCTTGCGAGATGCAGTTCATCCGAATACGACGCCTCTTCCCAGAGAACGTCCTGATAGTCATGTTAAAAGGAGACAGAGGGCTCAATAGCTGGAAGAGAAGTGGCCGGTCAGGTCGCGTAAGTAAGAGAACACACGACCTACATGAGTACGGGATCCTGTGAGATTCACCGTTCGTCGAGAATCCAGGACGATAAACCATGATGACGGCTGCAAGCAAGGCGGCGGACATTCGGTCCGAACATGGATGTGGCTTTTACTCTGCTCCGCCACCTCGTTCGACGTTACCGCGTCATCCACGACATGTCTCTCTATCAGATCGACACAGTTTTGATCAACGAGCTCAGTCCCGTTCTTCCGCTTGAATAACTCTTCCAGCAACTCGATTTCGAGAGAATCGAACATGCCTTCAACGTCGATATTCACAAAGTTGACGAGTGCATCGACGGTGTCCCAGACGAAATACCTGCCCGCCTACCTCAGAATCTTCCACTCCTTCATTCATGACCAGCGAGACTCATCCACTAGAAACAGCCATCAGCCGCCCCAATCCTCTTCCCATCCAAATGCCCGATCCCGGTCCAGTCCTTCGAGTGCAGGGAAGCATATTCTACGGCTGGTCTCACTGTATGTGCCGCTCGTATCCAGGACAAGACAATGCAACTATCAACGCCGTACACATGTACGTAGCCTAGTGTAATCAACAATATCTGTGCTAGCTTCGACTCCTGGAGATGAAATGGCGGTATATCCTACTTATGGTCGTTCACTGGTAGCAAAAAAATCCGAGTATTTTCTCTACACTTTGCCTTGGTTCTATTATTCACCGGATACGGGGAAAGCCAGGTTAATAATTCTCTCCCCGTGCATTAGGCTGAACCACGATACAATGCCTTCGTCATCCGCACTATCACTCGATCTTTCATTCCTCTTCTCACACACTAGCAGTCCTGCTGCCTCGATATAATTCGTCCCAGAAGTGAAAATCCCGACCGCATTATAGTCTAACGATATAACAGTCCATGCACACGGTCGATTCGTGGGGTGGGTACTTCATGAAACATGCAGTCTCCATAACCACAAGGAACCCCCTGGTTTACTTACGGGAATCGAGGGACACGTGTTATTTTCATTCCGGGTATCCTAACAGAGCGAGCACCAATATGCTTCCAATTTGCTTGTACATTCAAAGGTATGTACTCTTGCCGGAGAGTCGGGGCCTCATGCTAGCAGTGTTGTCAACCCCGTGAGTATTCGATGGTCTTTCCACAAGGAATAGAGTCGCTAACGGTCTCAGGCCCTGTATGCAGTGAACTAGAGGCCGCTTTCGTGCGAAGCCTCTGGCATTCTGTCCTCACCAACTTCATGGACTGTGGGGGGAGTGATCCCAGGCTAGTCGACTGCATCACAATCATGATAGGTACCGTAGCCGCTCATGCAATCGTACCAACAGAGCTCTACCCAGACGCCAGGTTGAATTTATCGCGTGACATTCCGCACTGACTCGATGGGTGTAAAAGCTGGAATGGTATTAGGCCTGTCTGTGCGCATCAAGGCTGTGCTGAGAGACGACACACCTTGGCTAAGGATGGTAGAGCTGGAAAAGCCGTCTTGAGTGCGGTCCAGCCTGTCTCTTTTCAAAATGTCACTGACCATGTATTCATTCTCAGATGCGACTAATCGATAATGTCCGTGAGATCAAGGAAGCTGGTAAGTCGGTGGAAGCCTCCTGCATGCTTACTATCGGTGCATTAACTGGGATCGGTCAGTGGACGGAGGAGAAAAACGATTCTTAGAGAGAACGATTCCGAGGGGAAGAGGTTGGACTGGATATCAATTGCTGTAAACCCAGCACCTCTTGCAAATTATGTGTCACCAGACAGCATCGACGTCATCACACGATGGATATCAATGAATGTTATCCGGCCAGGGGAGGACCGACTCGTGAGGCCTAGATCACAGCGACAATGTGAGTAAACGCTACTACCATGGTATCGATTAAGATGAAACTCAACGCGGTTGCAACTTACGTGAAGGGCAATGCAGTGCATTGGTGTCTCGATAGTAACAGGTACTATAAAGCCCGACCTCTGCACATACCAGTGAGGGCTCCGTGTAAATGGCTGGTCGTCGAAGCCCATCGAGAGTCTGCTTTTGCTTTGTCACTACTCTTTTCTTCTTCAGTATCTTTCCGGCTTTATGGATCTCCCAAGCTCTGAGGATATCCGCTGCCAACAGAGGACCCGCTTCTACCTTTAATTATGTCCCGTTCGATCAGGGCCTCGAACGAAGACGGGTATGAGTTTGTGCTCGTTCATTGACGCCTATGTCTCACCCCTGACTAAAGATATATGTCGATGCTATGTTGACATCAGTTGACTTTCCTGGCATGACTATGGCGGTGGAGTGGTCTGTCGCTATCGACCAGTGCACGACCAATAGTTGTACGACAGTCAACATTTTTGTTGACGCCACAACGCAAGTTTTCTTCCATGACTCTCACATGAAGGCAGTACGTATACTAATACAATACTTTCCAGCAATTCGGATTATGCCAGTTCGGACGCCTACGATAACAACAATATATCTATAAATCCTACCTTGGTGTCGAGTGGATATTATATTGGCAAAAACGGGCTTTGGAAAGCGCAGACTAGGCAGAGCCCTGTGCGCACTGACATGCATGTGTTCACGTCCTACTCCTACGCCCCAGGTCTCAAGGGCTACCACTGTTCAGGTCTTTTGTGTTACCCTTTCGATCGGTATGTAATGTGTGTTCTGCCAGTTATGAGCATCAAGCTGAGTGTTCTGCGACCTAATTCATCCTGTATATCAGTTACCGTGCATACACATCGTTCTTTGGTCGAGAGGTATTAACGAATAGAGCTGCTCCCCTTGGTATCATGACCAAGTCTGGATCTGTAGTGTAACTTATTTCTCTTCTCTTCCGTTATACATTCGCCTAATAGAATTTCTCAAGCGGCCTTGAGATGACGATACCTCGTATTCGTGACGACGAAGCAACCGTGATCGTCCAACGCAC
This sequence comes from Armillaria novae-zelandiae, assembly GCA_030435655.1. Taxonomy (NCBI): domain Eukaryota; kingdom Fungi; phylum Basidiomycota; class Agaricomycetes; order Agaricales; family Physalacriaceae; genus Armillaria; species Armillaria novae-zelandiae. The sequence continues at coordinate 101,397 of JAUEPR010000066.1, read as the reverse complement.
CACCATCGTCGTTGCATACTGTCTGATCCTCATCATCACATTCTGTCTGTACTCTCTCCCTGAATCTGCTTATGGAGTGTGCTGACCCGTTAAACCTTCGGTCCATGGATAGGGTTAATCACTCTCATGATCACCCTCCTCACAATCACCACTGTCGTCTTCCGTTTCCGACAAAAGAATGAGATCGTCGTCGTCCCCATTGGGACAGTGTTTGCCGGTATCCAACTACGATCGTCGATGCCTGGTGTACCGGAAGGGTTTGGTACGTCGTTTCTCGTCTTTCAAGAGGCGTCAACTCAAATCCGCTCGGTGCGTCTAGGGTGTATCCTCGGTATGTCCAGCGTTATCATATCGATCACTGATCACAGTGACTGATTTATTTACTCCCTACACAGATATTTTGGGACTGCTACCATGCCTCGTTCTTCTATCGATCTCCGTTCGTATATCCTACTACTCAGATCTTAACACTCCCTCAGCAATCCGTATGATAGGCCATCGCGATGATTAGTATATACATATTCGTTGACCCTGACGACCCGTCTCGCAGGGCGTTAACTTGGAGCGAATTAGGTTTATTTTCTTCGTTGACGTGATGCGATGATATCTGATGGCCTCCCAGAGAATACCTTACATCAGCGTGTCCAGTACGCTTGGAATACTGCCGTGGAGTGGGTACAGCGTATTTGGTTTCGCATTCTGATAACAAGGAAGCTCCGAAGGGCACTTGAAATTCCCGCGGTGGATATTGCTCGCCAAACTAGGGTTTGAACTTCAAGTTATGATTGCCTACGGTCATCGGAACCTTGGAGAAGAGAGAGAGAGAGCTGCAAATGGAAGTCACCGCTCTTTTTTATTGCCTGCTGTTTGTTTGGAATTCGATATATACCCCGAGTTGAGAGAGGGGATGTCGTACGTCGGAAGTACTTAGTCTTGAAGTACCTATCGGAGTGTTCGATCATGAACACCCCAGACCTGAAGGAATTGGATGTATCAGGGCTGCATTCCATGTAGTGAAGGAAAACGAAGATCCAAGTGTGCATAAGTATAAAATGCCGCCTCTGTACTGTGTACATGTATATCCAACACGCACTTTTGAGAAAAAGTTCCAGAGTGAAATAACCCCAGCTTCAAGCTTCGTGCATACCAAAAAACTGAGAATTTTTAGCACATTGGTCGCATACCGTTGGTAGACATTCGTCTGCCAAAGCGGAGTAACACAAAAAAGGAGGAGGTCGATCCCTAATGAGAGGAGCTGAATTAACACACAGGTCAAGTGTTGTAAGGGATGCGGATTACTTACGGACCGCTTAGCTATGTCACAATTTCTTTCTTGCTTACATATGGCTTGCAGCGACTACATATGCGCCGTTTCGGCTCTTTTCCATCTTAACCTTTACATTCTACCATGCTTTCGTGTCTTTGACTTAACTTTCTTCTGGCAATATACGCCCGACTCGTACTCATTTCTAGGTTGAAGACCCATCGTATGGCAGAACCTTTACAAGTGTGCGACGCCAGGAATTCGCTACAAGAGCCACTGTCAGAGGGACCACGGTATTCAACTCAATAAACATCGACGTCCGGGAGGAGAAGTAAATTAACTGTTGGCATTCCGAGTCCTATGTATATAGGTAACTCGGTTATTATGTGGTAGTGAAACCCCGTGGGAAAATATATTTATGCCATCACGGCATTTGCCGACCTAATAGCTGAGCTTTATCGTGGGAAAATTTTTATTTGTTGCCGGCATTTGCTGACCCAGCATCTGAGCTTTATTGTGGGAAAATTTCTATTCGTTGCCGGCATTTGCCGATTCAGCATCTGAGCTTTAGCATGGGACTTTTTCTATTCATTGCTGGCATTTGCCAACTCAGCAGCTGAGCTTTATCATGGGACAATTCCTATTCATGGCCACCAGTCGCCGACCTTGGCTGTCTATTTCATTTGCCCGTTCTATTTCGTACTGCCTTTTAAATTATTTAAATTATTTATTTCTCTTTCCGGCCTCTCGACCTTACATACTTTTCATGCATCTATTGTTTTATCGTTTCGCTGGTATGTCTGTCTACGCGTCGTTCATGCTGTGTCCAGCTACATGTCGGTTATCATCTCACCATTTTTGTCTGTTTGCTGCCGCTTTTTCACATTTTCTTCTTTTTCTTCCTCCAAGTCTGAATAATCGAACCCCACTTTTTGCTTCATTCTGTTGCTTGCATTTGGGATGTCTCATCTGTCGTCTCCCCACTTCCTTTCTCTGTCTGCGTCCTGAATGTATTTGTGAGTTAGTTCCCGATTTCAGTATTAGTGTTGTTTCCACTCACCGTTGTGTGTTCACAGTTTACCAGTGCTAGGGCACGCAGGATAAGCTTCATCTTTGCATCCCCTCCTTTGCACGACATGAACACTATTGAGCATCTGGCCTCGACTATGTCGCTGACATGGAATACCTGTGGCTTGGTTTCGATGTATCTGTTGGTGTGGTCAGCGTACAATCGAGGTACTGGGGGAGGGTGGGGTGGATGGTGCATACCTTTTCTTTTCTCCCTCGGCTACCCCTTGATAATATTTTACTTTGTTATCTTCCATATGCTCTAGCTTGTCCCCAGCAAGCTTGCATAGTATCCCATTTGGGTCCACATTGCATCCTATCTGCATCCCGCTGCTCTGCGTCCATGAACTCATCTTGCGCTGGAAGTACCTGTTCGATAACTCAATGGCATTAGACCTGTGTACCTGTGTTGGCATCCAGTCCAGTAACTGCCCCTGGTGAAATTCCCTTTCGCCTCTGGCATGTATGTCCTTCAGATTCGCTACGATTTGTTTGAACTCCACGCCGCCACACCCTGTCAGCATCATGCTCTGGCTCAGGAATCTCAATTTCTCTCACATGATGCTATACATATTTGGTGAGCATGAGGAATGTCTATTGTTCGTGTCGCTTACTGGGTTTCCCTGGTGACAGGTGGGAGGTCCATGCTCACGATAGCACCGGTGATTGTGAATACCAGTTCATCTTCACCTTTCGCCAGTCTCCATACCTGTACGTCTGCCTCGTATTCAATGCTTACGCCATGTAGGAGTTTTGCATCCTGCTCTTGTGACTGTTAGTCTGAACTGTACTATTCGCGGATCGCAGTCCCACCTGATGTATACCCACCAGGTGGTATTTGTCTTTTGTGACATGCTCAGCCATCAGTTCATCAATTGTCCGACCTTTCACATGTGGTCAGCATATATGCATTCACAACTGGGTATCAGATAACTCACTCGCTTCTAGTGCATTATAGAACTTATCCATTTGGTGATATATTTTGTGGTGATTGTTCGAGTGCTGGCAGCCGTGGTATGGGTACCTGCATGTACTGATTATAAATACACTCAGTTCATGTGCTCCATGTCCATGTATGTGCGTACAATAGTATGGGTTTATTTTTTTACTTTGTTATCGCCTGTCAGGTGTCTTGTGCATGCCTATCGGATGCTTTCCTCCCCTTTGTGTCCATCGACTGCCTCTGGATTAAGGGAATTCATCCATTTGTTCCCCTTTGTGCCACAGTTGTCCGGCGCGTGTTGCGCTCGTCCTAGTAATGCCTACTACCCGTGACATTTTTTACATGCCATATATATGGCTGTTCTTTCACTGCTTGCATGTTTTAATTGTGTTTCTGACCTTTTGGTGTGCTTTGATCGCCACCAGTCCAGTGTCTGTGTCATGTGTATCCTTCACAGTCTTCTTGGCCGACTTGAAATCAACGTCTGTCAGTCTTGTTGCATGCCGATTCTTGTCGCGCATCTCTGTTGGTGCAGTCGCTTCTATGACATGCTGTGAGGTGCTCGTTGTATTTGCCTATTGTGCTCCTTTCGTCAGTTTCTTTGCTGTTTGTACTGTGCTGTCATCTGCTGCTCACTCAATATGGTTGATCACCTACTGTATCATCTTGTTCCTATCAGCCGCATCTTCCTCCCTAGTCGAATCGAATGCATCATGCATCCTGTGGTTCACTTCGGTTGTGTCCTCAACTTCTTTTCATCTCCAGCACGTATGATCGTCACATTGCCTCGTGTCTGTTGTAGTCACTTTTTTTTGGGGGGCGGGGATGGGGGAGGGGCAACTCCAGATGAACAGAAACCCCAATGTATTTGCATTCAGTCTGAGTTGAACAGGTAAATCAACGATAACAATTCAGAAAGGGCATGTCTGTTTAAAATCAGCGTATTTTGTATCGTCTTCTTCATCTTGAAATCCCTGCTTCACCTTGCTCTGCTCTGCCTTCGATCTTTGCCTTTATGTCATCCCAACGGTCCCCCCAAAAGCGCAAGCGCACCGGTCACATCTCCGCCTGCACGGTCGCATCTGCATCTCCTGCGGTCGATGTATCCAGCATTGACACGGTTGGCTCTCATGCCGCAACCAACCTCAGTCCATCTCCAGAGAGGTATGTCAGCTTGGGTTTTCTTGCTATGCATTACCTGTTGTCTGATCGTAAGTCTTGTCCTCTCCGCAGGTCCCAGGTCCCTAAACAATCTTGAATCACTCGTACCTGCCAAGCGGACAGTGTTGGCTTGGCAGATGGGTATGTGCCTGTTGCTCTCGGTCTTGATCGGATGGTGCATGTCTAAATCGTAACATTTGAAAGAGTTGACCATGTTGTTCCTCCTCAACCCAGAATGGCCATGTATGCTCATCTCCCTGTGGTGACTGTGCTGTTCGTATACCTCCTTTTGCTGCTTGCACCAAAAAGTGCTTACCTTTGCACTTGTCCTAGTGTTGTCACTCCCGTATGGTCTGCTATGGCCAGGCATGTCTCTTATGGAGATCTGATGGCCACTGATGTTGCCACCGTGGCTGGCACCCAATACAAAGAGGATTCACTGGAAGGAGGTGGTGACAGGTACGCTGTCTGATAATCATATCCACCACTTATTTGTGCTGAGCTCCTCTGACAGATCATTTGACAAAGCTGATAAAAATGCATTCATTGATGACATAGCCGACAAAGTTTCTGGAGAGTACATCTGACTTTCATGCATTCTTCCTATAACTCATTTGGTCAATGAGAAGCTCTGGAGCTGAAGACACGTCGCAGGGTGAAAGTGAAGTTGGTGATGTCACCGTTTGCGACATCGGTGACCGGGCTGATAGCCTCGAGCTTTATCTGATGCATGACCGTTCCGTCCGTGTGGCTGGGCAGAGTGAATCAACCACCGAGCCAGTTGTATGTTGAGCATTGTCGTATGTTGTGTTTTTCGTATTGCATGCCTGTCTGATTTGTGTTCCTAGTCACACCAAAGTCAAGACGGAAAAGGGACTGTACGTTGATATGTGGTATGTTCAGCCTGACCAGTCCCCACTTTGCCTGCTCCAGTCGTTTGGTTTTCTGCCCGTTGTTATGACTGCATACATTCCAGACATGTAATTTTGCGATCTAATGAATATACTTGGTACTACAGTACAAGGAGAGAAACAGGCCTAAGGACTAAGCGAGTGTACATAATAAATACCTCTAAAACAATAAGACTACCTGTCTACATGACACGACGCGACAGACCCAAACCGGGACTTAGTTACAGCTGGTACTTGACAGGCTAGCTTGACAGAAAGTTCATAAACCCTGTTCGGCTGTCGGTAGTTGTCCATTAACAAGAGAGCTCGCTCCTTTTAAACCAAGATGAAAAGGATTGCAATTTAAAAACGATCGGCGCGTACTAAATTAAAGTGACGCGCTGTACCTGAGGAAACCGGTCCGGAAACCATGCGAGAGATAAGATAAGAAGATAAATCCAATGTGCCAGCCGTGGTATGACGAGTGCCTTTGCAGTTGTCACACTGTCGAGGAACCGTTGCCAGTAAGAGTTGTTTCTGGAAGCATGATTGAATAAGAGCTGGGGCGAGACACGGCACGACCGCTACCGGTCAGGAGATATGTCCTCGGACTTGAGATTAGCGAGCGCTTGTAACACCGTAGCGAGCTCGACATGGAAACTAAACCACATATGGCAACACCGAGTCGGACGCCAAGCAGGACTGCGGCAGCGGTGGGCTGTACACACAGGAGTCTGGATTACCTGGGGACTGCGGTGATATTTGTAATTAATAGTTGTTTTAGTATAAGTAGTTAGAAGTTCGGTGTAGTATACAAGTTTCGAACCCCCGAGTTGCAGTGGGCGCTGATGAACCTAGAGACTCCTGCGGGCAGAAAACAACTAAACCGTTGAATGGCAAGTGGTATCCGTTTTACAGAATCTGAAGGCAGGTTCTAGCGAGTCTAGTCGGGCACCTCCGTGCAATGACTATCCTTCCTAAGCTGATAATGTTCTGTTGTTACTTCAGTAACGAGTCGGTACTGGAGAACTAGGTGAGTAAAAGAAGTTCGCTAGTGAGTTTGGTGTTGTTCTTAGTGAATCGGACGGTATCTGTGGGTGTCAGTAACTAAAGGGTGATTATCCTAGCTCGGATTACCCTTTGAAGTTAGCTAGTAGTGGGTGGGAGGCTGAGAGCGCCAATGAAGGTGAGTTTCCCCTTCTTTGGTTACAGACTTAAGCTTAGTAGGCAACGGGCATGCAGCAGTACAGTGCACAAGTGTAATCAAGTTCGTGATGGACTTGCAACACACTAGTGTATCGACGGAGTCATTGTGTATGTGTGTCTTCAACTATGAAGACCTTAGTTTGTTGGGTCGATTGTGTGGGGGAGTAGTAGTCCCGAGTGTATTCTATTGTTCTAGCTCGAATACTTTGTTACTTTTATACTATTATTCTATACTACAGCGTAATCTACTGTTGTCAGCCGCAGTACTTGCTTATTGAGCATAGCGAACTTATTCGTAACACTGTTACTGCGCTATCTTCCTTATAATAGCTTGCCCATATGGATATCTGTCTGCCTGCCTAACGAGGCCTAATGGCAGGACCACCTCACTAACCATTAGTGGTTCCGCAGTCACTACTGCCACAAGTTCGCAAACTTGTTTGGTCGGATCGTGTACATGTCGGCGTGCCTGGAGCTTTCATTATTATAAGTCCCTTTTGCTGCATACTACGTGAGTGTCGGGAGACCCTATGACCGCATGGGTCTGGTCACATGCTAGGTACTGTAGCTTGCCACGTCAGACACGTATGTTTAATCGTGTCGGACCGATGCCGGTGATTCGTGTCGGAGCCGACCTATGCATCATAGCTCGCAAACTTCGTGTGTTGCCTACGGATTTGGGTTGTTTAACCGGCATTGAACTGGCACACCTTATCTGACTAGGGTGCCGACCTATGGGTTGATCAATAAAATTGTTGTATGTTTCCCGCGAATTCTGAGCGCACAGAGCCACCAGGCTCATCATCTCCCCCTAACTTTAATTTTTATTGACTTGCTCCCTTCTTTTCCCACCGTATGCTTCTTTTCATACTGCCCGAGGCCTTTCACGTTTGTGGAAGATGCCGGTTGCTAGGTGGATCTTCCTGACTGCTTAATGTGGATGGATATGTGCCTGGTAGTAGTTCGCTCATTTTCGAAGAACTTGAGTGATTTCTGCTACTAATGATTCTTAGCTTAGTGCTGGAATGTTTCACAAACTTGTTCAGGGTTGTTCTTGTTTCCTGAAACACCTTCGCATCGGCATCGGGTATGGGTCCTACTAGAGGTCAAGCTTTAAAAGCCGTCTGGATTATCTTCGCCACCTCCCCTGGCAATCTCTGCTTTCTCTTACTATGGCTCCCTCTTATGTCGAACCTGCTACTTTCCATGCTCACGAGGCCACCACCTTCGTTTCATTGTGCGCCGACCTTCTTCCTGGTTGCTCCTCGTCCTCTTTGACTACCGACGCTTGGATCCGCTGTGCATTCAAGTGTTGGTCTCGACTGGCGCAGTCTTTTCGGCGCAAGGACCTCATCTTCTCTGGCCCCATTGAGTGGCTAGAGTTTCAGCTTGTTTTGTGGGCCGCCTTGCAGCAGATCGCGGTGGACGACGTGCGCTCGTCGGGGGAGGAATACAACTTCTTGGTTGCCGAGGCGGTAAGTGTCGGTTTTCTTCCAAACTTGTTTTGTTCTAACTCCTTTTTCTAGTTGAAGTGCGGGGTCGCCATCGACCCGATTCCCGAACTTCTTTTAGTTCAATATGCAGCTGAGGCTGCCGCCTTCTCTGCTCCTCTATCTTTTGGCGGCTCTCCATTGGTGCCCGGGCGCGCCTCCGATTTTCCTTCCCCTTGCCCGCCTTCACCTACGCCATTCGCACTCCCTCCGCTGGCGTTGTCTCCTCTTCTGGCGACTCCTTCTCCTGGGACTCTCAAACTCCTGCCCCCTTCTTCATCTTCTTCTCCTTTTGCTTTTGTTACGCTCCCTAGTTTCCCCCGCCTGTCGGTGTCACCCGTCACATCCGACGACTACATGGTCCTTCCTTCCCCGGCCATGCTTGCCTTGGCTTCGCTGAGGCGCATTCCACCTAAAAACTTCAAGTTGGCGCCTCCCCCGGCAAAGCTCGCTGGTGCGTGATTTGTTGGATTATGTTCGCGAACTTGTTTGATCGTTTTCTTGTGCAGCCCCCACTGGACGCGCTCTAAGATCTTCGCGGTCCACACCTGCGCCTCCTCCTGTTGCTGGGCCTAGTAAGCCAAGGAAGCGCCCCTTGGTTCCTTGTGAGTTTTTTCTTCGTTTTCTTGGTGTCTTTGTCTTATTAACTTCTTTACAGCTTCTGTTGATGAGGACGGCGCTAACAAACGTGCTCATCTTACTTCGCCGCCCCGTTTGACTGCGGCCCAAAAGGGAAAAGGTCGTGTGACCTCCCTTGGTATGTCTCTTTTTGTCTTCGCTTGTGTCTGTTTTGATTTGCGAACTTGTTTTAGCCCGTATCACTACCAAACAAGGTCGCTCGCTCGCCGTGACCAAAGATGTTCACAAGGTTGCGGTCAAGGGTGGTCTTGGGGAGAAAACCCCTGAGGATGCGGTTGAGGTGGAGGACCCAGCCCTAATGCCGTTGGGTCTCCTAGTCCCTGACAAGGACTATGGTGACTTTGTAGGGTGTGATGGCCACTACTTCCGTCGTTCCTTAGGCGACCTCGTTGGCCATTTCATGAGTTTTCCTTTTCTAAATTGTTTACTTTGTTTTTGACTTTTGTTATAGATGGTGGAGCCGTGCGATGCTTGCAGCGCTGCCAGAGCGCAATGCAGGACTATTCGCTCTGGCTCAGGAAAATGTTTTAGGTGTGCCATTCATAAGCACGCCTGCTTGTTTCATGGAGAGCGCACAGTCAACAAGGCTCGCCAAGTCTTTGTTCCTCACCCTGGTGAGTTTTTTATTTTCCACTTGTTTTCGTTGTTTTATCTTTTTCTTGTAGCGCTTATTCAAGATCTTCGCGCTCGCTTTGCTCAGGCCCTCGAGGAGTCCGTTCGGATCGCCAATTACCAGGGCAAGGTTCCTGCCGCCCTTCGTCGTACACATGCTGAGAACGTCGAGAACTTGTCAGGCCTTTTTGAACTTGGTATCAAGGAATGGAAGGATTTAGTTGACGTGGATGCAGAAGTTGTTTTTGAGGCTGAGGGTTTGGATGAGGATGAGGATGAGGATGAGGATGAGTCCTCTTAAAAGATGTTCGCTAGTGTAGCATTCTTTGATTTTTGAGCAATCCTTTTTGTTATCCTTCCTTTTTAGCCCTGTCTTTTTGCTTGTGTCTGCCTTCACAACATGTTTAATAGACTCTTTTGATTTGTATCTTGTGTTTTCTGCGTGAACTTTCGTGACTTAGTGAATTTCTTCGCTTCTCCATTCATGGGTCATGTGCGCGCCAGCTAATGATGCTTGATTGCCGGTTTTTGGCACTAATTTTCCAAGTCCGATTTCTATGAATAGATCCTTTGATATGTCAGATACCAGGATGCTGTTTGCGTAGGCCGGTGCCTTCGTCATGTTTCCGAGGCCTAACGTGGTCGTGATTCCGTTACTGATGGCGTTTGTTACTGCTTCTCTTTCACTAGGTATTTTTGTATGGCCTAGGTTGCGAGAAAACGCTGAAGAGCTGTCTCAGTGCACAGAGCTAGAAATGCAACAGCGTCGAAGACACTGATCACACCCACACCCAACACTACACACACAAACATGCTCAAGTTCGTGGGGGGATTCTAATGCGATGAAAGTAGTGAACCAGTACAATTCAATTCTCAATATCTCTAAGATACACGTGCAGCAATAGCGCTCGTATAATATCTAGACTTCTCTAAGTCCAAAGGCTTTTCTCAAGAACAAGAGGGTGCGACTTCCATCGCCGGGCCTCAAGGCAAGGGTGTATAACGCAATACAACTTCGTCAAACGTCTCCACAAGTTTCTAGCAGTCGCTCGGGACTCTAATAACCACTACACACAATCAATAACACCCTAAACACCACTTAAACGACTGCGCTCGAAGCAGAAACCAATTCATATTAAATTCAACACACTAATAAACCTCGCGCGTCGCGTGCTAAACCAAAACCTTCACAAACACATGGAGAAGTGTCTACACTGACACAAAACTCCGAAACTTCCACAAGAGCCACAGGGTTTGAACCTACGTGCTCGAGCTTCCAACCGATCGTAGATTCACAGGATTCGAACCTATGCAATCCAGAGAAACCCCGTCCGACAAGCCAAAGGGTTTGAACCTTTGCCAACCTGCGGAAATAACACAGAAAAGCGAACACTAATCAAGCCAAAGGGTTTGAACCTCTGCACCTGTAATGCCTCGCATCACACAAATGCCCTCAAGAACTTGAAAGGGTGACCTTCAAGACACTGTACTCTTATTCTCTCACTGAGCGCAAGTCAAACCGAAACCAGACTCTCTGCACGGAGTGCCGTGCTATTTTCTTGTTTAAGCACACGACTTAAATCACACAATAGATTTCTGATATGGGTTGTATTCTCTCTCGAAGTTCCTAGCTACTCTAAGTGCTAGAGCGTGTGGCTGAAAAGCTTTGCACTATTACACCGGGGGCTCGAAACTTGTACTCTACATCTACACTACAGTATTTATACAATTCTACATCATACACGTCGATACAACTTAATACAGTACTGTTAGAACCTCGGAACATTATTCCTCACAACATGCGCGCGTTGTTATAGCATGCCCGGGGCTGGACACTTGGTTGGAGGTCTATCTCGAGACCAGACTCTGTTTCCTCATGGTTGAGACTCCACTCGCACTGCGCTCTTTGCATTGGCATGTCACTCGTCATTTCCTCGGAGTATACCTGGACTGACAACCAATCATATAGGCTGTATCCTATTCTAAAGTTGAGTTTCTAGGTTTCTCTGGTTGGTGGGGGATACCCGTGGTAAGCCTAGGCACTGCGCTCTTTGGCCAAACCAGGTTCTCTCGGAGTTATCAATACTCAGGCATTATTTGGGACACGCGCGATCAGGACCCTGTGCATCATCAATCAATGTGTCATGTAGTTCTCTTGGGATCAGGCATGTCTTTTATTACGTCTGCAGATCATGTATGCAATCTGTTGATAGTGCATTCAGTATCGAGTGCTGAGCTCTTGTACTTAGTGTGACCTCAACCAGTATCATTCTAAGTTAGAGTATGCACTCTACTAATTGTCACTCGAGGTCGTACTGCACGCGACTTGGTATCGTGCTCCATACATATATTACTGCACTCTGTGTGTTTGACACTGCGCTCTATGCATAGAGTATTGCGCTCTTTCTGTATTTTGTGTTACCTCAGTAACTAGCCCTTATACCATGTATGTATTCATACATATCGCAAAATTACATGGCTAGACACAATGCGAGCGTGTCAACGCGTTATTTTTGTTTACGGTGTATATGAAAGATTGTGGTTTTCTGAGTAATTTTCTTTCATACTATGGCATGAATTTTTGTTGGATGATTGTGTGTATGTTTTTATGCGATATCTTGACATGTCACAACATGTGTACCATGTTTCCCCTCCAGACTTTAATTTTTCCATGTTTTTGATTCGTTAGTCAGTTTTCCAGTCATGAGGATTAATATTCAAGGATAGGTATGATGTCGGAACATGAATGTTGGAGCATCTGCTTGTTCTTCGGGTCCTTATGGTTCGATCTGCAGTGATGAGAATAATTTTCAAGTCCGCGATGAATGCTGGAATCAGCCATTTTTTTTTTTTTTTTGACCTGTACGCATAGTGTCTCTTTTCTTATAAAAGCCAATAAAGTTCGCGAACTTGTTTCTTCATCCAGTCGATGACTGTCATTGTGTTCCCTCCCAAACCTCCTGCCTTGTCCGAGCTTGTTGCTTGACTCGAGCACTTGCAATCCCTTGCTCTTCCAAAGAGTGCGACTGAAGCTGCCATCGGCTTCTGGTTCCGTGAGGCCAAGGATCTTGAGGTGCGAGGTCATGTTTCTTTTCTTTGTGAAGTTCACTAACTTGTTTATAGACTCTGATTTCTATCCATTACGCTGACTTCCACCAGAATATTCAATTCAAGCGTTTCATGTCGCGTCTCAAGCAATATCTTCGCGTTCATGAGTATCATTCCGAGTGGGCCGTCTTGTCACGAAACGGTCGTGGCAGAGTCACCTTCTGCAGCGCCAGTGTTGTTGCTGCTACTAAGGCGACACCCTCAATTATTGAACGTATCGAAGACCTCCCTGCCATTGGTTCTACTATTGACGGCGACTTCTCTATGGGATCCCCGGTTCCAGATAACCATGAGTACGACTGGAACAAATCCTCTTGGTCTAATTCACCCGCACGTCCCCCCTCCAGAGCTGATCATTACTCTGAACATGAGTCTGACAGTGGCCGAGCCCAGCAGGCTGAAACCCATTCGACCAATGTGGACCCTTGGGTGTGTTATTTTTGCGTTGCGAGCTTGTTTTGTCTAACTTTTTCTTTGTAGGACGACTCGCCTGAGGGTGACTGGGACGAGCCTCCCAACCTTGAAAGTCTCACGGCTCGTCAAGGAACTTTGAAGGACGCTCAGCGAATTGCTGAGAAGATTTCTGAAAGGATGCCTCCTCGTGTTCCTTTTGAAGGGCAACAATTCGGGGCTAGCTTTTGTGCTTTTTGTTCTGGCACACCTCGTCACCCCCCGCATGAATGTCCTGCTCGTTCAGTGAAGGTGCGTCGCGAACTTGTTTCTTCTAGCTTTGTTTTTGATTTTCCTTGTTAGGCTCATTGCCCTTGCTTATCTTGTTCGGCTAGGAACGAGGAGTGTGTCTATATTGGTCTCAAGGTGGAGTGCACTAATTGCGCTCGTCATTGGGGTAGAGGGTGCGTTGGCGGCATTCCTGATCGCAACGTGTTGGCTTTCCCCTTTCAAGGGAAGCCCGAAGAAAACATTGATTCTATTTTGGCCAAGATTGATGCCTTGACTTTGTTGGCTGCTCCCTACGGTCCGATCAGCGGTATGTTTTGTTAATTAAGTTTGCGAACTTGTTTTGATATCTGTTTTCTTGTTAGCTGGTGCCACCACTTCCGAGGCTTCTCGCGCTCAAGAGGTGGAGGATTCTGCCCGCGCTTATGTGGCTCTCAACTGGTGCCAGTTGACATTTGACGGTCCCGAGACGCTCCCCTCGCTAGTTGCTTCTTGCGACACTTTATTTTCCCACATCGAAGTTAACACTCGCGAACTTCTTGCGTTGTTGAAGGTCTGTGCTACTCTCACTGCCAAGTACTGCATCGTGCGTGCCAAGTTAGAAGAGAAGCGTGCCGAGCCGGGCAGTTCCTTCGGGCCTCCTCCTCCTTCGGATAATGTTTGCGTCAAAACGAACTCCAAGGGAAAGGAGCCTAGCTGGTGGTAGGATATCTTCATGAACTTGATCTGGTTGTGAGTCCGTCATGTACTTTTAGTCGTAGTAGTTGTTAAACATTGTTCAACCAACGTCGTAGTTTTTCGTGTTACTTGTAAGGACCGTGTGTAGTTTGTACAGTCACTCCCCCCCTCACTTATAGATAAAGCTTGCGAAGGGGTTCAACTCCCAAACTTTTGGCGTGATTTAAGCTATTTCCGCTTCGTTGTGTTCTTCCTCGTTGTCTGGTAATTCATTGAAGGTATCTTCTTTTCCTGACTCTAGGAGTTGTTTCATTCGGGCCTGTGGTATATCAATTATTGTGCTGATCTCTGGCAAGTCTATCTTTTGTCTTGCGAAGTAAGGTATCAAGCGGTATGCTGCGATTGGTCTTGCAAAGGTTGATCCATCAAGTTCGCACAGGATGTAGGCTCCACCCCGGTTCCTTCCAAGGACAACCAAAGGTCCTAAATAGCGGGGCCTCATTTTCCTATTCAGTGCTTTCTCTATTTGTGTGTTTCTCATTAAAACCAAACTTCCTCTTGCGAAGTTAAAGTCTTTAATAGAGTATTGATAATCTTCTTCGAATTTTAATGCTGCTTTACGCCTGGCTTCGTAGACTTTCGACTTGATACGTGCTAAGTCTTCTGCACGTTTCTGCAAGCTGATCGCCCTTCAAACTATCAGGGATGTGGTGCTTATGATATTTTCTGGTGGTGGCATAAGCCATGTTGTTTCAATTATGTCGAGTGGCAGGAGTGGTTCAGTGCCCGTGGCCGCGAAGTATGGCGAACAACCCATTCTTCTTCGCGTAGTTATTCTGTCTGACCAGAAAACGGAATGTACGTTTTGACTCCATCGTTTCTGGTCTCCATTGGATGCTTTGAATAAGCCTTGTCATAATCAAAGTGAGGTCGCTCGGCTATTCCATTTGCTCGCGAATTGTATCCTGATATCCTGATGTGATTTATGTGGTATTTCTTCCCGAGGTATTCAATGGCAGCAACAAAAGCTTTGCCGTTGTCTGTAACAATTTCCACTAACGCTCCCCATCTACACAGGATATCTTCGAAAATCCATTCTCCTATTGTTCTTGCTGTTTCTCTTCGCAAACATCTAAACTCAGGGTAATGGCTCATGGAACACCGCCCTTGGACAATATATTTGAACTGTCCCGATATTGGCATGAGCATGGTGTCCATGTACATCTTCAAAAACAATGGTGCAGGGACTGCCACAGTTGCAGGCATGTAGATTTGTCTTGTCTGTCGCACTTGACACAGGTGGCAAGTGTGCACATACCAAGCGATGTCTGCTTTTATGTCTGGCCACCAATATCTTGCTTTGGCTAATTCATGTGTTGCGTAGAATCCTCTATGTGCTACTCTGTCATGACATGCTATCATGACTTCAAGTCTTTTGTACTGGGGTATCACAAGCTGATGTTTCCCTTGCGAGTTTTTATGCCATAATTTCTCGTCTTTCTCGAAGAAATTCATCGCGTATCGTATGAACTTCACGTAGTTTTCTTCGTTCATTCCTTGCGGCCTTTCCAAGTTCGTATGCCAACGTAGAATATAATCCAACCGTTGATCTCGTAGAACTTGTTGAGCGGTTCGTGGTACATCCTTATAAGTTAGTGAACTTGTTTGCTCCTCCCATTCTTCGGTATCTTCGAGCGTCATTGAATATGTAGCTTGGGCGGTGTGTACACGACCTTGTAGTAGACCATAATGTGTATGCAAGAAATCGTCCATGCCATCTCCTGACAGCGGCAGATCTCCTTCTTGAGGTGGACGCCTTGATAGACCATCAGGTCCATGCCTAGTTCTGGGTACGTGTACTGGTACGAAATGAAAGGATAGTATCCCTATTATCCAGCGGTTTACTGCAGCTGGCGGTGCAATGTCTGGGTTTTTGAGCATTCCCTTTATAGCACTCATGTCCACCTCTACCACGAATGTGGGTAGTCCTATAAGGTATAGCTTACAATCTCCTAGGGCTCTGTATAGCCCATAGATTTCTCTTTTTGCTTGTGAGTAGCCACATTCCCGGGGATTCAAGGTGATCGATCCAAACCTCGCGAACTTCCTGATTGATGGTTCCTCAGGGTCACATTGCGCCAGGTAGTAACCAACGGCTGCTGGTCCTGTATCGACTGCGAGGATAACAGCCCCTCGCGAACTATAATCGATAGGTCGTAAGGCTGGACTACTTCGCACTGCCTCCTTTAGTTTTTCTTGTGCTGCTATTTCTTTGTTCCCGAACTTGAATTCAACATCTTTGTGGAACAGTTTCGTTAGAGGGAGCGAATTTTCTGTGAAGTTTTCAATGAAGTTTCGTAGTACTCCCGCTGTTCCAACGAAAGCTCGTGTGTCCGAGATGTCCTTACAGGGCCCCCACCTGAGTATGGGTTCTACGACACTTGGTAAGGGTAGTCGTCCAGCATATGTACATCTGTGGCCTATCACCACTATTTCTGGGCAGCACAAGTACGCTTTCTTTCCAGAGAACATGCCCCCGCAATATTTCATACGTTGCACAATCCTATTTAAGTTCACGAAGTGCTCCCAAACAAATCTATGAATGCCCTGATTTTCTGGTATGGTTTCGTAGGCTTTTCCTAGTTCATATCTGGTATCAGGGCCTCGGACTGGTACGTCGTCAATATAAGGGATAGTATATTGTGGAATTTCTGGTTGTAGGATGAAGGTAACGTCGTCGTGAAAGATCGGGACCAAATTGGTCCACCCCATAGGTAACATTACCAGTCTTAAGGCTCCGTAAGGCGTTTGGAACGTAGTGAGGTCTCTTGAGCTTTCAGCTAACACTCGCTCGTCGTATCCTACGAACAAATCTAGTGTGGCCCCACAAGCTCTGCCCGCGAAGTTTTCTGCTAATTGATCTGTGGTGGGTGGTAGACCGGAATGGGCGATGGTAACTTCATTGAGTGGTTCGAGACTGTGAACGATTCGCAAACTTTTGCCATCTTTCTTTAGGACCGTGAACCACCGGGAACGGTATGAAGAGTTTGACGGTTCATATACTCCCACGTCAAGCTTTGTTTTAATGATTTTACAGATTTCACTTGTATATTCCTGGTGGTATGGGTATGTTTCGTAGTACCCAGGGAGTGTGTTCTACCACTGGGATATTGATTGGTGGGAAGAAGTCTTGTCTGAAGCTTCCTCGTTCAGTGTCTTCCCAAGCAAATGCTTGACTTTGTAGACTCATGAAGTGGTGCATTAATTTTCTTTCCTCACTCCAGAGGAATCCATCGTTATGTATTGAGTCGATATATTCTTTTCTTTCGATGTTATATCTTCGTGAAGGCTTGAATTCTGGGGGTTGTGGTGAAAGTTCGGGCATGTCTTTCAAGGGATCTCCTCGAATGTTGCGAATAATCCTGAACTTGTCCGGTAAGGTGGCTAGTACCGGCTTAGTTTTCAAGGCTACTGGCTTATACTTTTTGCTGGCGTATATTGAAGCGGTTTTCTCAAACCATGGTTCATAGTTTTCATCGCCAATTATATTCGAGCCGTATAGATTATACATGTACTCGAGAGGCTTGGAGATGTGTTTAGAAGGGGTTTTCATGCTGTGCTGCACGTAGATGGGCATATTTCTCCCATGAGTTCTAGTGTGCGGACTATCTAAGGGTCCATTTAGAGTGGTTATATCGTGTACTGAGGGGATGTGGAGTTGGGTTGGATCGCACGCAGCTAAATATTGTGCGGCGGTGTGGAAGTTCTCGAACTTGTTTCGTGTAGCATAAGCAGAAATAACGGGGTTCTGATTCTTGTCTAACTCGATGACTAGTGCCACTTCTTCTTGATTGTGTAGCTTTTCTTCTAGTCAAGGATCATCTTCTTCTGTATACTCATTGTGTGTCATGAGTCATACATGGCCCCTAGGTCTGGTAGGTATGGTTGCCATTTTTCCTGTGTTGGGATCATGAATTGTAATGGTCTGATCCTGGTTCTCGTAGTTCCTAACGATGCTCCAAGTAAGAGTGTCGAAGGGGCGCCCGAGTAATATGTCATAGACCGATTGTCTAATGACGTGCACTTGCAGGTACAGGGTGATGTCTCCGAATAAAAACGCGACGTTCCTGGCAAGGCCAAGCGAACTATTCAATGTTCCATTGGCGGATTGCATGTCTATAATTACCATGGGATCATAGGTTAACCCCAGGTGATGGCATATGGCTTCCAACATCGAAATCACTTGTGATCCCGGGTCAATGATACACTCAATCTTCAGCTGATGATCCATGATAGGCAGTATAGATCGTAAGGCGATTGACTTGGCTGCACACTTAAGTGGGCCAATCTTTTCTCCTTTCTTGATGCGATCTTTGTAAGGATCCTGGACCACAAAAGCCCCTTCAGGAGGATCTTTGCAAACTTGTTTGACCCGCTCTTGCTCGAATGTTTGTACTAGGGGCTTTGGTTGCCCGTATAGTAGCGTACTTTTTACGGAAGGATCCTCTGATGCAACGTTGATTTCAACAGTACCGGGTCCAGTGTATGAAACATCATTCTTAAATTGTTCGACAGTGGGTGGCACCTTGCGTTTTGTGATATCGTCCTTCATCATATCACGTATTTCTGGGGATAACGAAAATAGTTCGCGTTGGGATAAGGTAACGGGAGCGTCCATGGTCCTTTCATACACATGTCTGGCTACCAACGCATCCTCTATAGGAGCTTTGGTACGGTATGCCAGTTCATGTTCGCGAACTTTCCTGCGGTAATCAGGCTTTGCACCAATGTTGCAATCAATGGGCGGGGCGTAATTAGCCGGTCGTGCCGAAGCAAATGGGTGTATATCTTCAGGGATCCCTTCCTCATCAAGGGTTGGTCCGTTCTTTGATTGCCGCATGGAGTCTTGTTCCGCCCCGGGCGCGTCCCGTACTGTGGTATTGGCGCACGAACTTGTTTGTACTGCAGGAATAAATGATTTGATTATTTCTGCTTCGCAAACATCTTTTGCTTGAGTTTGTGGGGAGCGAATCTCCATGTCACTGTCGTCTGATAAGTCAACAAGTGCGGGTATGTCATCTGCATCTAGAGGTGCTTCTTGCTCTTGCGTTTCTTTTCTGAATGAAGTTCACGGAGTTGATTTCGGTTTCTCAACATCTTCGCGAACTTTTGGATTACTGCGGGTATTTCTTGCCATGGTGTTGTTATGCTCAGGAGTCGACGGAACGTCGGCTACTGGCTTTGGTTCCTTAACTTTGCCTGTAGTACCAGGGTTGGTTTTTCGTGTTAGGTGAGGTACACGGACTTCAACTTGTTTGAACCAGGTCTTAAGTGATTCATCGTTGGAGGCGTCTGCACAAGCTTGTAGACTTTGTAGTTCTTTTTCAATAGACCCGGTCTTAGCAATTAACACTTCGACTCGTTGAGTGATGGTCATATTGGCTGGTAAGGAACGTTTGTCCACTAGCTGAGCGTATTGTTCAGCATTTTTAACGAAAGTGAGGGGTTCTCTCAGGAATTGCATCATGGTGGTATTAACAGCACCCAATTGGCCAGGGTTCTGTTGGTGCCATTCCTCTATTTTGTCGGCGAGGCAATTTCCAGGTAGACCCTTTGGTAAGTACGCTCCCATGGGTAACACTATATGATTCTTAGTGTTCCTTCGACACTTGCCCTCACGGACCATCATGTTGATTTCTTCGCAAGCATTGATATAGTGACCTCTTTTGCCACAAAAACTACAATTGCCATCTCGCGACGCTGGCGAACTTGCGAACAACGATTGGGGTCCTGGCTGGTAGTTTGGGCGCCTAGGTTGTCGATCTTGTTTGTCCTGTAACTGCAGTTGTGCTAACTGTGCTATCTTGTCCTCAATTGCTTGTAGATGCAACGATATCTCTGACGGTTCTTGCTTGACCGTTACTGGCTCTGGTATTCTGGCTGGGTAATGTTGTGGAATTCCCGTGGGTACTGAGGCAACCACTGGTGGATTATACGTAGCGTAACCACCGCTAGCATGGTATGGCTGCGGGGCGCTAGCGTACAGGCTCTCGCCTCAATTGGTTCCTTGTAAGACAAACTGCGCGGCTTCATATATATTTCCCAGCGGGTAAGGATCTGAAGGAAAGTGGTCTGGGATTTTAATTTGAAGCTTTTGCATTATGCCTTCCCATATCGAATCCAGAAATCCCTTACTGAAAAGGTTACTGACTTCCAAACCAGATAGTCGTTTCTTTGCTTCCAGGAATTGTGCTTTGGGGTAGAATTCCCTGTAGTACGTTCCTAGGTCTGCTAAGGATGTAACTTCGTGAGCATATTTGCCCACTACACACTCAATATCCATGCGTTCGTATTTGCGTTCAGAGTCTGCGTCAGGGTATTGTTTAATGATTGCTTCCTTGAGGTGACAATATGTTTTGGTAACGTCTGCAAACTCTGCCAGGCTTTCCCAGAAGTCGGCTACGGCAACTCCAGGGTAATGTGTAACCCATCTCTTCTTCTCTTGCTCGTTGGTTATATTGTATTGATCAAACAAGGCTTCTAAATCCTGCAGGTATCACGCAAGTTCGCAACCAGGATTGGCTTCGTCGAAGATGTTCGGCGCACTTCTTTCTTGCCTAAATGGCATCCGTGTGCTCATAACTATTTGTGCAACCGGGGCGCCTTGAGGGGCGGCTGCTGCTGCTTGCCCTGCTGCTGCTTGACCAGCTGCAGCACCAGCTTGACCAGCGGCGGCTCCTGCTTGACCAGCGGCGGCTCCTGCGCCTGCAGCTCCTGCGAGTCCTGACATTTCGTTCTGTGTGTTGGCTGGGGTGTTGATAGTAATTTCTATTGGTTGTGATATGAAAGGAATGTCGTATTCCTCGGTTTCTCCTTCATTTACTGGTGTAGTAACGGGGGCAGGGGTTTGTTCTGGTGAACTTCGCGTAGATAGTTCAGTAGTTTCTGTGCTCTGTGTTGCGAGACTTAATCTTCTTCCAAACTCGTCAAGGTCTAGTCCTTGGTCTGGGTGGGGTGTCGCAGTATCTGATGCTGGGGTAAGGTTACCCGCAGTATGATATGCAGTCGGTAATGTGTCTGCGAATAGACTGGTGGTAGGTTGTAGACTGGATAGAACTTCGTCTTCTTCGAATAAATCAAAGGGTTCTGCAGTCGATATATCTAACTCTTCGTAGTAGATGTCTCCTGGAATGAATTGTTCTATTTCTTCTTCTTTGATAGTTCACGAAGAAGAACTGGGGATCGGTTGGTTACTTGGTGGGGTGTCGGCAGTTAAGTGCTCAGTATCTTTTTGCCACTGTTGGCACTGGGATGTTACGCGTAAAGTTCGCGAGGTAGTTGGTTGGTAGGGTTTGTTATGACCAAAGTTCTTTGGAGGAGCAATGGTCAAGGTATGAGTTTAGGAGATAGAGTCGAACTTTGACTATTATCCCCTCGCGGTGGGCTCCAAAATGATGAACCTAGAGACTCCTGCGGGCAGAAAACAACTAAACCGTTGAATGGCAAGTGGTATCCGTTTTACAGAATCTGAAGGCAGGTTCTAGCGAGTCTAGTCGGGCACCTCCGTGCAATGACTATCCTTCCTAAGCTGATAATGTTCTGTTGTTACTTCAGTAACGAGTCGGTACTGGAGAACTAGGTGAGTAAAAGAAGTTCGCTAGTGAGTTTGTTGTCGTTCTTAGTGAATCGGACGGTATCTGTGGGTGTCAGTAACTAAAGGGTGATTATCCTAGCTCGGATTACCCTTTGAAGTTAGCTAGTAGCGGGTGGGAGGCTGAGAGCGCCAATGAAGGTGAGTTTCCCCTTCTTTGGTTACAGACTTAAGCTTAGTAGGCAACGGGCATGCAGCAGTACAGTGCACAAGTGTAATCAAGTTCGTGATGGACTTGCAACACACTAGTGTATCGATGGAGTCATTGTGTATGTGTGTCTTCGACTATGAAGACCTTAGTTTGTTGGGTCGATTGTGTGGGGGAGTAGTAGTCCCGAGTGTATTCTATTGTTCTAGCTCGAATACTTTGTTACTTTTATACTATTATTCTATACTACAGCGTAATCTACTGTTGTCAGCCGCAGTACTTGCTTATTGAGCATAGCGAACTTATTCGTAACACTGTTACTGCGCTATCTTCCTTATAATAGCTTGCCCATATGGATATCTGTCTGCCTGCCTAACGAGGCCTAATGGCAGGACCACCTCACTAACCGTTAGTGGTTCCGCAGTCACTACTGCCACAAGTTCGCAAACTTGTTTGGTCGGATCGTGTACATGTCGGCGCGCCTGGAGCTTTCATTATTATAAGTCCCTTTTGCCGCATACTACGTGAGTGTCGGGAGACCCTATGACCGCGTGGGTCTGGTCACGTGCTAGGTACCGTAGCTTGCCGTGTCAGACGCATATGACACGTATGTTTAATCGCGTCGGACTGATGCCGGTGATTCGTGTCGGAGCCGACCTATGTGTCATAGCTCGCAAACTTCGTGTGTTGCCTACGGATTTGGGTTGTTTAACCGGCATTGAACTGGCACACCTTATCTGACTAGGGTGCCGACCTATGGGTTGATCAATAAAATTGTTGTATGTTTCCCGTGAATTCTGAGCGCACAGAGCCACCAGGCTCATCAGCGCATAGAAGGCGAGTACTGTAATAAAGGAATAAGTTTGTAGCTTCGAGCGTCGTATATACAGAACGAGCTCACCTCGAGGAATAGAGATAACTTCCGGATCTGACAAGTGTGCTTAAGTTCCGAGTGAATAAGAATCAGTGTCGCTGTTCTGTTCCATCTGAGTACTGCCGAGGTCGGTTTGGAAAGAGTATGAATTGAAGTAGAAGTTCTGAAATCTGTCTGTCTGTCTGTCTGTTCTGTTCTGTCAGTCTGTTTTCTGAATCCGCTTCTGTTCTGTTTTTGAGTTGTTTCTGTTCTGAAATTGCGAACTATTGGAGAGTCGGAGTCTGTTATCGCCGTCGAAGTTAGTCTTGACAACCCTACCCCTAGGGAGTAGCGAGCTCACTAAGTCAGTACTTGGTTGAGTGGTCTAAAGAGCGAGCTCGGTGTCGTAGTGAGGAGTCTCATGTTCTATTGTATTGTAGGACGTGTGTCCTGGTGTAAATTGAATATTACTATTCGCCTAGAAGGTTGCGCCTCGAAGTATACCTTCTTGTAAAAAGATTCTAGCTTTAGGATCAAACAAAACGAGTAAACGCTGTACCGTGCCAAGATAAGAAGGAGCTTTACGAGTTCTAAAGTATTAATAACCGCAGAGTAGAAATAATCTCATCCCCCCACGCACTTACGAGGGTGATTGTATTATTGCGTAGTTGTGTGAGTGTGTGTGTGGTTTGGTGTGTGTATCACGCCGTTCTATACACTGTTCCACAAGTGCCCATAGCCAGCCTCTTCACCATTGATATTCATGCATGGCTTCCAGATCGAAGACCGGTCACGTTGGTGAATTACAGCACGAGGATAACCCTGTGTACATACTGTTATTACATGGTTGTCCTTATTTCCCTCATACTTATTTTCATTTGTTGTTTTGGTTGTTTTCTCTTTCTTTTTGCTCTCGCCTGTGGACAGATCCCGAAACACTTGGAACGACAGTCGCCAGCATTGTGCTCCTAAAGGAGCCAACAGGATTGCGGGATTTCAAATGTATGCTGCTTTTTTAAAATTTTCTCTCACATTGTATCTCATCCAGTCAGTCCCTCCTCTTCATTGATGCCTGATGAGCTTGCACAGTACGCCGTAGATGTCGCTCGTGCTGTCATATCTCCTCCTGCAGTGTAT
Source organism: Armillaria novae-zelandiae (assembly GCA_030435655.1). Taxonomy (NCBI): domain Eukaryota; kingdom Fungi; phylum Basidiomycota; class Agaricomycetes; order Agaricales; family Physalacriaceae; genus Armillaria; species Armillaria novae-zelandiae. Next base: position 77,871 of record JAUEPR010000066.1, on the reverse strand, counting down.
CTAGAGGATCTGGATGGTCTGCCACTGCCCTCTCACTCTTCTGGTGCCCATTCAGGGAGCCAGCCCAAGCGTAACCCTAGTGTGTCTCTGGCTCAGCTCCCCATCCACACCAGTCTGGGTTCCTTACTGATTGGTGACGGTGTTGTCCCAATACCCGTTAAGACTTTGGGTACATTGAAGTCACATACATCCTCACTCATTGCCTTGTCTGTGTGTTTTGACTGTAGTAGGGACCTCCTCAGGGCGTACGGCCTCTATCCTCAAGTTGAATGCCTCAGCTGCATCTGCCACCCTCCCAGCCCTTGTGCCTCAATCCGTTTCTGCTGCTCTCCCCTCAGCCACTGGCATTGGCACATCTAAGTCAGCTGTACCGGCGACTACTCCTGCAACCGTCGCTCCCTGCAGGCGACCAGATCCAGCCTACCTGGCGACGCTCGATGCATTTTTAGGGTGTGTGATTCACCATGGTCTCTGCGTTTGGTATTCGGTCCCCATATTTATCTTCTTTTTTATTTATTTTATCAGTGATACATTTCATGAGTTGTCTCCTGAAGATGATGGTGAGGGTATCGACTCGCCTTCACCAGATGTTCAAGTGTATATAATGGTTGCATTGTCATGCTGCCCCCCTTCTTACTCACCCCTTCTCTGCTTCTCTTTTGTTTTTGTTGCGGCGTACAGTCCAGCAGCTGCTCCAGCCGACCTTGCTGAACCTGACGATGAAGCTTTATGCGTTATGTTGCCAGCCATACAAGAGGAGCAGCTACGCGACCACTATGCGACTCTCCCTGGTCTTGGATACCTTCCCTTTGTACCATCTGTTGTGTCCCTGGGCTGATATGCTTACAGTGCTGTCCATATGATGGTTCCGATCAGGCAAGATGAGACTAGCTTCAATCAGCCTCCTTATATCATGATTGACAATGTGGCTCGACTCTACAACAGAGACACTATATGGTTCGTCACTGTCTGTTTCTCATCCTTTTCACCATTGACAGTGCCCTCGCCTCGCGCCAAGTCTCTTGTAGCTGCCCACCATTTCACTGGCGCTGCACCATACTGTAACATGGTGACCTTGCCCAGATTGGCTTTCACCAGTGATGGTCACAAACCCCTCTATAATAATTGCACTGCTGTGGCCATGGTTACTGGAGTCGTCATCAAAAGTGCATTGGCACGTACGTGTCAGGTCGGCTATGGCAAGTCTGTTCATGGCTTGCATATATTGCTGTTCAGTCAGCCATGGCATCATGAATCTACCATGCTTGGCTTGTTGTTCAAAGAGACCACTGTTCGCTCCGAGAACATTTCAACCACTGGTATATGTCTTGCCAGCCATGCTCTGTCCTCAATGCCACAGCACAATAATAACAGATGTACATGCATCTCAGTGCCCTGACTGCGTATTAGGTTGTCTCACTCCTTTCTGTTTGACTAGATCCTTCGCCCTTGTTGCAAGGTCAGAAGACTACTCCCACAGTCAAGGATGGGGGGTCATCCAGTAAATCGACACATGCCAAGTCTGCTTGGCCAAAGTCACCCTCCAAGCCGACTACCCTTGTCAGCAAGACCAGTCAGGATCGTGATTTTTATCACTGTTTGGGTTTCAACGATGAAAGTGTGTGTTTTTTTTTTTGCTCTCCCTTGCTGCGCCCTTAGTGTCTGTACTTATATTGTTATGTTTTTGACTCAGTACCTGTCTTTGACAGTCGTGCTTCTAGAGGCGCGCAGTTCCTGTTTTGTGATGAGGAGTTTGCCACGCTGCCTGCATTGCCACGGTTTCCGCATGCTGAGCTCGACTGTTTCACTATGGTCGCTGTAGGATATTCACCGTCCATGTGGTCACCTTCTCCTAGCAATCCCCACGTGTTGCTCAACATTCACTTTGCTATTGTGTTGGGTCGTGCACTGTCTGCCATGGCGCTGACATCTGCTGGGTATGGTGACTACTGAACATGTATCGTATATGTCATAGTTACAGCTTGTAGGTGAATCTACCTTCAGGCCAGTCATATTATATGATGTTGGCCGAGACTCAATAGCCCCAGTCATGTGAATTTGTGATGTACTTCTTTCAAGTAAAATCCTCTAGTGCCTGAGCGTGATCGGTAAACTGATACGTCACCTAATCAAAGTGCCAGCTAATACAGCTGCTGTATAATCAACACCTTTTTTTCCCAGCAGCTTCATCTTTGTGTCGCTGCCACTGCATGACACGAATCCGTTTGGAGCGTATCAAGGGGGGTGGGTCTATTGATAAGCATGTATGTCTGTATATTGACTTTCTGTGTACATGTTCTCTGCGTAATTTCCATACATATATTTTGTTATTGCTACATATTTGTTCTCATTGAATGTATTACTTTGTTTTCATGTCAGTTGACTGTTGGACCATGTAACTGTTTCACATACCTCATCTGTATCTCGTGGGATGCGGAAAGGGAACAGGACATCCCAAATTTAAGCATTGCTCTGGTTTGCATCCGCCGACTCACTTTTGCCTTGGATGGACGCGACATTCCGAGCAATCAATTTCATGGTGTACACCTGAACCGGGTGGGACCTAACCTGTTCTCGGCATTGGGGGCAAGAATACTCGGGTCCATCCATCGCTACCGTGATTCTTTCGAACAAGGCAATTACTTCCTGGAATCGCAAAAAAGGCTGCCTCATTGTTACGGTAACCTCCTCTGGGATCCTAATCAGTTGATACCAGTTGAAAGGAGGCATCGTGGTTTGGCGATGTGCCTCCAGAATATGTGCCAACCAATGTTGTATGCATTTCTCACAGAATATATGTCCGCATTTGGGTAGCCTGTAATTTAATGTTAATTTGTGTTGCGTTCCGGATGTGATGCCATAAAATTGTGTTACATAAACGACTTGAGGCATGACTTACAGAAATTGGTACCACATCGTCTCATTGCAAATGTTACATGTCATATCCTCTTCGATATTGTGACAGGTCTTGACGGCTGGTTATTAGTTACTCTATTTTCTGAAAGGCAATACCTGCATACCTCTTTGAATTTGCTCAACTGCTTTTGACACTCATCCAGTTCCTGCTTGTAGTGTGCCCTCATTTGTTTGGCTTCTTTTTGCGCTGTTCTGGCACTGCTTGCCTCCTGCATTAGCTCATTGTATAGTGGCTCAAGGGATTGCGCCCTTTTGGCTTCCCCTAACTCCTGTTACAAATATGGGCCTTGCAGTTATACTTAATACAATGCCACTGTACCTTTGTCAGTATCTTCACCAGCAACTCTAAGTCCGCCTTGTCGTTGGAGCTGTTTCCGGCCGCTTCTTCCTCATCAGATGAAATTTCAATTACTTCCGCAGGCTCCCTGGTGCCTTCATTTCTTTGCTGCTTGATGCCACCCCGTTGTGTAGGGTTTGTGTGCGACGCGGTTGCCACCCTTTCAACTCCATGCATTGCGTCTAGCCTGTTTTTGGTTATCTTGGTCTCCTCACTTCCACTCGCCATGCTTCCCATCGAGAGCTACATGTACTGCACGGATTTGCTGGTGTTTGAGTTGTTCACGACTGTTTTGTGGCGAAGATCACAATTCTGGTGTTATATGGGTGTTATGTTGTACAGAGGAAAAAAAACACACACACATACACAGCCACTTTTTCAATGCATCACATGACCCTGACATATCTGCTATGAGTGTATGGGTGTTTTTTGTCTTCTGCCCTGTCTGTGCATCTTTGTCCACACACTCCTTTCGATGCTCTTTACACTCTGCTGTCTATGCAATGATCAGCCCTATCAGCCCTTGTTCTCGTCTTGATCCCACTTTGATGTGATCAGTGCTCAATTGTCCTCCTCCCTTCCTGTCTAATCCTCATCCTTGTATTCCCATGCTGCCTCTCGCATGTGTGACTATCATTGCAGTCCACTCTGAAGCTCGATTGCGACACTTATAATGCATCTCCGTCCATGCACCACCATGCTCCGTATTCACTGAGTTTGCCTGCACCGCTGCTCATTGTATCTGGTCATCTGTTGGTTTTATGGTTGGTGTACAGCTCCTTAATGATGGTGATGGATTGGTGTGTCCCTTTGCAATTCGCACTTGTATTGACACTCACAGGCCGTGTGCCTCCCAGTTCGACGCTGCGCGTTATCCTGCTTTCCTCGAATCTATCAGTCAGTTTGAGACAGACCTCTCGTTTCCTACTTTGATAGAGTCGTACACTACAGGTTGGTACATCATCACTGAATCGTTATTGAGTTGACCCATGCTCTCACAGGTACGCATCCTTATTTCCAACTGCAAGCTTCCATTTTGTCACTGTCCACAGTTAACGGGGAGTGTTTCTATGGATGCATGATGGACATCATCAAGAGTTTCAAGGAAAAATATCCATGTGCTCTTTTGTCGCATGCCTCTCTCCCCAGTGCCGGGTCCCTCTCTTCCTCTCCAAGCCTTTCCCATATTCATAATGGTTTGCCTTTTGAAGTCCTTGAGCGCATATTCAGGATGTGCTGCAGAGATACTCTGTTGACGAGTTGTTTTGTGTGCCACGATTGGTGCCTAGCCACGTGCGCGTTCACTCACAGCTACATTTGTCTTCGCATGAATGCAGACTGGCAGTACTGGGTAGGGGGTTTATCTGGCAAGCAGCATGCCAACCTTTATGCATTTGCGGTGGAGTGTGCTGTTTCCTACATGTCGCACAAATGGGGGTTTGCGTCTTGGGTAATGGGTGTTACATTCGAGTGCTGGCCTAGTACACCAGCACCTTTCTTTTTCAAGGTTTTTGAGCGCGTATGCAAGGTCGTTTACCATGGCAAATCCTGCCATCTCCATAGTTATCTGGTCATCGGATACCCTCATATACTGCCCACCTCTGTCGTTTCCCTGTGCATTGTCCGGTGCTCTCTACGTGCATACAGCATAGAATGTATGCTGGCTTTGTGTCGCAACATACATTCTATTACCCTACATTCCATTTATTATGGGCATGTCGTATGTCTCTGTATTTCTGGGCCCATCTGATAATACATGTTGATAGGTTCCACAGATGGCACCGCTTGCTCAGGCCTTTACAGCTGCTGATATAGCAGAGTGGCTGTCGAGGTGGCGCATCAAGATAACATCTCCATGTGGGGCGCTAGAGCTGTATACTCCCTCTATCAAGCGCTTGTCGATACATGTTCCTGATTATTCCTATGACATCAATTCTACCGCCAGCGATGCACAAGGAACACCTCCTCTCTTGTTGCAGCTTTTTCCCGAGTCATCTCCTTCACCTGCTGCATTGTATTACCTATGGAACGACAAGGCATTTCCTGTCCGTCTGTGTCTCTCAGCCATGCAAGACCTCAAGCTCTTCCTGTCCGCACATCTGCGTTCTGTGTTGCTGTGTGTTGTCATGCATGTGGGTCAGCATATTACGGTGCTGCATCTGGTGTTCCATACATTTTCGAGTGCACCAAGTGTGCTGTGCATATATACTGACTGACACTTTGACAGCCCCTGCACCATACATGCGGCATACAGACACACTGTTGTTATCTGGCTTCGTGTCTTTATTGGATCTACAGATAGAAGCACCACCTTGTGACATTGAATCTGTGATGTTGGGGTGTGCTACTTGGTGTTCAATCGCCTGATCATGGCGGGATTCCATCTTTACGCTGTGTCTGTCTCCCGCAGACAATTGCATACAGGTGGAGTGTGCCTTGGCAGACCGACTCTTCCTTTCTGTTCTAGGTGGCACAGCTGTGAACGAACATCACCCATTGTGTGGGAGCTTCGGTATAGGCTTGCGATCATCCAGATCGTCCGTGGACCAGTGCGAGCTTCATACTGTGGTTGATCACTTCCTTGCCCATATAGTTGCAGATAGCTCAGTGTGTTCCACCGTTCGTGACACCCTGTTTTTTTGACCTGGTCCGCTAAGCTACTATGTGCCACAATATGTACCTTGAATTGTACATATATGCTTGTAGATACATGCTGCCGTATTCACACCCGATATAGAAGCTCCTACCCTCTCTTGTAACCCCATGCTTGTCAGATGGACTATTGTGAACCGTTTGTGACCCCACTCATGGTGGTATGGAAACATACAGGCGTGCATTCTCGTTTGGTGTATATATACGGTAGGTCAGCATGCATGAGGAATGGGCTGTCCCGATCGGATATCAAATGTTTATATCCCGCTCCCAAGCCTTGATTGGTCACCCCTTTGGAACCTTTTTTTTTTTTTTTTTTCTTTTTCTGCTGCCTTTGCGACGCACTCAATTAGTTCGTCAGTGCTCCATCCCGGCCTCGTCCATCATGGCTCACCTGTTATTGTCTGCTGCTTGTCTGTTGTTTTTTGTTCCTGGCACCCCACATCATATACCCACGACATGCCACAGTTATTCGGTGAGTATTATGTGTTCCCTGTCGTGGGCTATGACTGATTCCAGACCAACATAAGTTTGCCTGAGGTTGTATGCTTTCCGAATATGTTGTTGACATTGCATGCACCGAACACCTATGGAATTTGTCCATCGTTGTGTCCCAAGGCGATTTGAACCCCTGCTCCCTCACTGTACGTGGCGAGAGCTGGTCCTACGTTGCGCACATTGTCGTAGATTACAATGTATCACACTCACGCCTTGTGCATGCGGGCACCATGTTGTACAAGTTCAGCATTGATGAGCATTACTATCCTACAAATGTATATACCCTCCTTCATGATGGTGTATGTTTAGATGTGTGCTATTCGACCAACCACGTTCCATTGTGCTTTTCTTGCCCACACGGGTGTTCAGAGTATGCCAGCCCACATGGGTGTAGAAAACACCTTACTGGGTGGAACAGACGTAGTGGACAACTCAAGCAGGGTTCAATGGTTGCAATGGAGCATGCCGTCATGTATGTTCTGGGTCTTGTATTCGCCATGTATTGTCTGTTTGCAATGGCCATGATGTGTCGAGCTGCAATGCCTGCTTATTCATCTCGTACCGAGTCAAATGTGTTTCCCCCTTCCTGGTCAACTCGCATAAGTGGAGGGCATGGTGCCCATCTGTTCCTTGCACATGATACCGTTGTATCCTCGCTGGATAATATAGACATCAACAACGTGTTTGCTTCTGCATTCAAATACCGGTTTCATGACCACGTAAGGCATAGTGATGCTGACGTGTTTTCGTTAGACAATTCATACTTGTGTGTGAGTATCCCTCTCGATGTCATTGCAAGTGCCATTCCCATCACCAAACTCTGCAACATACTCAGAGTCCACGATGCCCCTGTACGGTTGCGGGATACTAAGGCTGCTTTATTGAAATTGATTGTGGGCCACCATTGTGCCAAGTGTGATAGCCACATATCTGTATTCAAAAAGATACCGTTGGCCCTGACCATGTCTTCATGTACAGTACCGCCTCCACCAGTATCTACAGACACTGAATTTCTGCCCCCTCCTCTAACTGAGGCCAAAGAAGCATCTATTATGCATGAGTGCATTGCCGCTATGCAGCCATCCGGTTTTCAAGAGGCTGGTTGTACCGTATGTGGTCAATTGATGCTGTTATGGAATCTCAGCAAGTCATGGCATGTTGCCCGTTTGTTATCCATACTGGAAAACGATACCTGTACGTGAAAATAGAGGTTTGCCGATACTGATCCTGTTGGACCATGTCTGGGACCAGTGTGCGATACCACTACCAACTTCATGTGATTGAAGTGCAGAGCAGCCATCAGGAAAGGTAATGTGCCTAAGCTGGCCCTGGCAAACAACATGTGGATCAGGGAGGTCCTGGATGTTCTGGCGCAACTGTCATTCATTGAACGGCTGTTAGTTGCACGTGTGTGGCACAGCTGCTGTTTTGTGCGGGTGGCATTGGCCAGTCATCCTGATTCTGGCACCAGGAAGATGATAGTTTGAATCGCCCGTCTCCAAAGTGTATGACATCCTCCCGCCGCCCAGAGAAGAGCTTGACGAAGTGTTAGCCATTATGTTCACAGGACCTACAACCCCTACAGAGGAGGATATGCAGCGTACGCCTCTGCTTGTGTGCCACAATGTTGTGAAGAATGTGCTGCAGTGGCTGCAGCTCAACCACTGTGACTACAACAACATCGACATTTCAGAGGCCAACATGGCAACATATGCTGACGGAAAAGCACCTGTTGCAGTCATGTACAAGGACAGGCATACCAACAAGGTACCAGAAGGAACTAGTGTCTTTGACAATGAGGAGGCCAATGGCACCACAGATGGACCGTGTCCCATAGTTGTTCATGGATTGGTGGGAGAACAGCTGCAGACGTTCACACTTACTGAACAAAAGGCTATGGCCATGAGCCATTTCAAAGCTGATCAGGGTGTGCTGGCTGTAGGCCATGCATTGGAACCTCAGTCTGTTTACAACAATGCATCGTTGTATCCGTCAATGTTTCCCTGGTTGTTTCCTTATGGTCTTGGAGGCATCGGTGCAGGTGGCTTGTCAGATATCACACATAAGAGATGGTTGCTTATGTATCACAACAAGTGTTTCCAGATGGATGTTGCGTTCCCTTTTGTAGCCTTCAGTCATGAACAGGTCAAGGCCAGTACCACTGGGGGGTTTATTCTAGCTGACAAGGACAAGTTCTTTGAGATTTCTGAAAGAATGCACCATATAGACGATACAGTACTTGAAAGCCTGTCCTCTAGGATGGCTGAAGGCCAGGTCGTCATACCAGCCACTGATGCTGAAAAGGACTGTTTTCAGTTGATCAATGACATTGACCATGTTGCGCATAAGGTGCAGGGCTCTCTCACATCCAAGAAGTACATGTGCAACGAGGTATATTCGTTAATGGCAGCAGAGGGTGCTCCATCTTGGTATTTTACTATGGCCCTGTCCGACCACAGTCATCCCATCTGTGTATACTGGGCAGATCGCAAAATTGAGTTTGATCCCATTCCCCTCGCTGAAAAGGAGCATGTCCGGCTTGTTACAAGTAATCCAGTCGCATGCGCCTGCTTTTTTCGATTCATGGTCGAATTATTCTTGAAATATGTGCTGCGAGTGGGGGATGTCATGCTGGACAGACTGTATGGAGACACCTGTGCTTATTATGGTACCGTCAAGCAGCAGGGTCACCTCACCCTACATGTGCATATGATAATATGGATCAAGAGCAGCTTGAGTCCACAGCAGATACATGATTGCCTGGTGTCTGATGATTCTGAGTTCTGGTCCCATCTGATACGGTATCTCAAAAGCGCACACCAAGGAGAGTTCTTCACTGGTACTCAAGCAGCTGTTGCTGACATGCGATACTGAGAGATGCTCCGGGCTGATTATGTCGACTTCACTGAAGTCTTACCTGAAGCTCCTCCACTGCATTGCAACGACTTACGTTCAACATGTTCAGAGTGCAATAATCGCAATACAACCGATACATGGTGGGCGTATTTCAAACACCTGGTAGATATGATTGTCAGCAAGTGCAACATGCACACCTGCAAGTCGAACACCCATGCAGATGGTACCTTGAGAAGGAATGCAAATGCAAAAGGATGTATGGATAACAAATGAGGAAGATGTAAGGCACAATTCCCTCATAATATCTTCCAGGAAACTGGTGTTGATGCAGAAACCGGCCATATGAACGTCAAGAAAAAAGAAGCTTGGATCAATACATTCACTGCTGCATTGTTCTATTTATTTCGATGTAACATGGACATCATGTCCCTACATTCTGGGACAGCTATCAAAGCCATACTCATTTATGTCACAGACTATATCACCAAGCCGGGCCTTAAAACCCACACTATTTTTGATTGCATTTGGTCTGTCTTCCAGCACAGCAGAGATCACCCTGATGTCGCACAAAGATCCCAGATTGACCGAGCGAGAAAACTCATGATGCAAATGGTGAATGTACTAGGTGCTAAGACCAAGCTAGGTTCCCTGATGATATGCTCTTATCTTCTGGGTTTTCCTGATCACTATACCAATAGACAGTTCATCATGTTCTACTGGAAGTTGTTCATGTCGGAGGCTGGCCATTACTGGAAGACAGACAATAACATTGATGGTGACAGTGTCAACGTGACGCTCTGTAAAAGCCGTGGTGCCATTGTAGGCGTATCACCTGTAGAGGACTACATTCATCGCCCTGCAGAGCTAGACAACATGCCATTGTATGAGTGGATATGCCTGTGCAACAGGGAATCTAACCGTGCTACAAAGACTAAGGACCTACCCACTGATGACCCTATTCAGATCGATAGCTCTGCAGGAACATGACTTTGAAGACAAAGGGGAGGATGTAGGTGATGCAGCAGAATCCATGGACGGCCAATATTCCAGCAATGGCCTCCACTCCGAGGATGCAGGTTCTCTTAGGGATTTCATCGAAAACGACAACGACAAGGGGAGAGGATTGGAAGATCTCACATATGCTGTCGAAGGCGCAGCTGTCTGTTCTGCAGCCTGTGTCCCTTACATAGACCATGACACCGATGATGGCAATTTGGATGAGGCTTGTGTCCACCACCGTGGGGCAAGTCGCGCTGTAAAGAAACAAAGGAAAACCAAGTACAGGAGGTTTCAATTCAGGGACGGGCACCCCCTCGCACATTCCCATCATGTGAGGATGTGCCCTGTATCGGAACAAAATGTTCTGAACTTTGTGGGCAGTATGCTTCTGCATAAAGATAAAGGAGATCGTGAATATTACTGTTTGACTATGTTGACCCTCTTCAGGCCTTGGAGAACAGGTAAAGACCTCTGATCAGACCCATCCAACAGCTGGGACACTGAGTTTGGCCAATATATGTTCTCCGAGTCGTGATTGAAGATAATGGCGAACTTCAATCTGAGGTATGAATGTTTAGATGCTAGGGATGATTACAGGGTGGAACTTATACAGTCAACTGCCAGTGATGGCATGCCTTCATGGTTCGACAGAGACGAGCTTGACATCCTAGCACGTGAGGGTGACCAGCTAATAGTGGGTGAGACATTGGCCGAGTGTGGGGTGGATCCCGATGCGCCTACCTCAAGCATCCACCTCAGCTGCAAGCACAAGGCCAGGGAGGCACAAGCTGCAGCAGTGCGTAGATTGGTTGGACCTGCTGGATGTCAATGGACGGATCCCATGCCTGCAGTTGCTGATTTCAGTGGCATCCATCTCGATGTCAATGTGGTGGGACATACATGGCAAACGTGGAAAGACGAAATCACATGTGTGCAGCATGCCGTATTAGAGGGAAGACGGGTTGGCGATGGCACCGCGCCTACTCGTAGAGCCAATAAAGATCAAACACGATACGTTGACCAGGTCGAGATAATACGCAAGAGTCATCTTGTAAGATCTCTGCACAACCAGTCTGATGAAGCTATTATTACAGGCTTGAACAATGTGTGGGGTCTGAACGCGGAACAGGAAAGAGCTTTCCACATTGTAGCGCAGCATTCCGGTAATCCTGTGGCAGAAAAACTTCAGATGTACATTGGCGGTATGGGAGGAACAGGTAAATTGAGAGTCCTTAATGCGCTGATCCAATACTTCCAGCAGCAAGGGGAAAGTAACCGACTTATTGTAGTGGCGCCAACTGGAACCGTGGCTTTGATTGTAAGGGGGTCGACATATCACTACATGTTTGGTATAAACAAGGCCAACAAGGACACCATGTCGAGGAAGGCAATGGCAGAGGTAAAGGAACACTTGCATGGTGTCGATTACATTTTTCTAGATGAGGTTTCCATGTTATCGTGTGCCGATATGTATAGGATTAGCAGCAGGCTCTCTTTAATCCTCAACAATGGGGATGTACCGTTCAGGGGGATGAACATGATTTTTGCAGGAGATTTCACCCAGCTTCCTCCACCTATGGGTGGCGAGTCTGCATCCTTGTATGGCTTGTGCAATGGGATGTTTGCATCAAACAAGCGGTCTCAAGAGATGGCTATGGGTAAGGCTATATGGCATCAGGTTATGACTGTTGTCATGCTACGACAGAATATGCAGCAACGTACCCAAACCCCAAACAACGAGAAATTCCACACAGCCCTTTCCAATATACATTACAAGGCTGCAACCATGGCAGATATCGAGTTTTTGTGGAGCAGGGTGGTCGGCAAATGCGCTGCATCAAAACTCACCAATCCCGATTTCCATTGTGTGTCTATCATAACAGGCTTGAACGTACACAAGGACAAATACAACCACTGACATGCTCGCAATGTGTCTACCTGTGTAATTTTGCGATATGTATGAATACATACATGGTATAAGGGCTAGTTACTGAGGTAACACAAAATACAGAAAGAGCGCAATACTATATGCATAGAGTGCAGTGTCAAACACACAGAGTGCAGTAATATACGTATGGAGCATGATACCGAGTCACGTGCAGTACGACTTTGAGTGACAATTAGTAGAGTGCATACTCTAATTTAGAATGATACTGGTTGAGGTCACACTAAGTATGAGAGCTCAGCACTTGATATTGAATACACTAGAGGCAGATCAGATATGCGCTCCAATGAATTGATGAGAGACAGACATGATATGCGAAGGATTGATCTGGCACGCGCGTTGTGCACATATATAAAAATAGCCATAGAGCGCAGTGATATCAACATAGCGCACGGTATAACAATGCGCGCATGCGCACGCAAGTCTGAAGTGACTATTGGTAGAGTGCATGCTCTAACTTAGTATGATACTTCATTGAGGTCACACTAAGTACAAGAGCTCAGCACTCGATACTGAATGCACTATCAACAGATTGCATACATGATCCGCAGACGTAATAAAAGACATGCCTGATCCCAAGAGAACTACGTGACACATTGATCAATGACGCACAGGGCCCTGATCGTGTGTGTCCCAAATAATGCCTGAGTATAGATAACTCTGAGATAACCCAGTTTGGCCAAAGAGCACAGTGCCTAGGCTTACCACGGGTATCCCCCACCAACCAGAGAAACCTAGAAACTCAACATTTGAATGAGATACAGTGTATAGGATTGGTTGCCACTCCAAGTATCCTCTGAAGAAATGATGAGTGACATGCCAACATATAGAATGCAGTGCGAGTGGAGTATCAACCATGAGGAAACAGAATCTGGTCTCGAGATAGGCCTACAACTGAGTGTCCAGCCCCGGGCATGCTATAACAACGCACGCACATTGTGAGGAATAATGTTCCAAGGTTCTAACAGTACTGTATTAAGTTGTATTGACATGTATGATGTAGAATTGTATAAATACTGTAGTGTAGATGTAGAGTACAAGTTTCGAGCCCACAGTGTAATAGTGCAAAGCTTTTCAGCCACACGCTCTAGCACTTAGAGTAGCTAGTAACTTTGAGAGAGAATACAACCCATATCAGATATCTATTGTGTGATTTAAGTCGCGCGCTTAGACAAGAAAATAGCATGGCACTCCGTGCAGAGTCTGGTTTCGGTTTGACTTGCGCTCTGTGAGAGAATAAGAGTACAGTGTCTTGAAGGTCACCCTTTCAAGTTCTTGAGGGCATTTGTGTGACGTGAGGCATTACAGGTGCAGAGGTTCAAACCCTTTGGCTTGATTAGTGTTTGCTTTTCTGTGTTATTTCTGCAGGTTGGCAAAGGTTCAAACCCTTTGGCTTGTCAGACAGGGTTTCTCTGGATTGCATAGGTTCGAATCCTGTGAATCTACGATCGGTTGGAAGCTTGAGCGTGTAGGTTCAAACCCTGTGGCTCTTGTGGAAGTTTCGGAGTTTTGTGTCAGTGTAGACACTTCTCCACATGTTTGCGAAGGTTTTGGTTTAGCGCACTACGTGCAAGGTTTATTAGTGTGTTGAATTTAATAGGGATTGGTTTCTGCTTCGAGCGCAGTTGTTTAAGTAGTGTTTAGGGTGTTATTGATTGTGTGCAGTGGTTATTAGAGTCCCGAGCGACTGCTAGAAATTTGTGGAGACGTTTGACAAAGTTGTATTGTGTTATACACCCTTGCCTTGAGGCCCGGCGACGGAAGTCGCACCCTCTTGTTCTTGAGAAAAGCCTTTGGACTTAGAGAAGTCTAGATATTATACGAGCGCTATTGCTGCACGTGTATCTTAGAGATATTGAGAATTAAATCGTATTGGTTCACTACTTTCATTGCATTAGAATCCCCCCACGAACTTGAGCATGTTTGTGTGTGTAGTGTTGGGTGTGGGTGTGATCAGTGTCTTCGACGCTGTTGCATTTCTAGCTCTGTGCACTTAGACAGCTCTTCACCGCTTAGGGGCGATATGTTTCGCTGAGGAGACAGGTCAAGAATTATGTGTCTTTTATTGTGATGACAAATTATCGGGTGCAGAATCCATGGAACGGGCGCCACGGGGCTGAGGTGCAAAGAGTACTGTTTGCTTCATATCCAACAGGCTACAGCAGACACTTTGGAGTGCTGTACCATCGTCTAGCGACAAGCAAATTCCTCCCACTTTGTCTATATGCAAAGGTATGCCCGTTATGATACGTACAAATTCAGTGACCGAACTGTGTATTACAAAAGGTCAAGAAGGCACAGTGTACTCATGGACTTCATCCATTGTGGCCCACGGTAAGCCCATGTTGGATGTCATTTTTGTCCAGCTCATTAACCCACCAGCTGACATGGACATAGCCAGTCTACCACGTAACATTGTCCCTGTGGTCCGAACTTCCACCACAACTGTTTGCTCTCTTCCTGATGATACTACAGTCAAGGTTTCACGGACACAGGTCAAGATTGCTATCAATTTTGCCATGACCGACTTCGCTTCGCAAGGCAAAACTCGACCATTCAATCCTGTCGATCTCAACAACTGCAGGACCCATCAGGCTTATTATACTGCTCTGTCGAGATCGGCTACAGTGGCGGGCACTCTCATCTTGCCTGCACTAGGTCAAAAGAACAGCTCTCCCATCGATCCCAGTAAGATACAAGCAGGCTGCAGTGGACACCTGTGTCAGGAGTTCCATGAACTCGAGATGCTCGATGATATAACAAAGCAGGTCTACAAAGGTACGCTGCCTGATACCGTACATGGCATCACTAGATATTCACTAATACAGAGTTTTCAAGCCCACGTCAGCGATGCATACACTCCACCAAATATGGATCAAGGGCTTATGTGGTCGTCTGTATGGCCGTTCGAGATGGAGGATGCTACACACATGATATGGGCTAAAGACTTCATAACACACAAGCCTTTCCCTCCAGTTGAGCCTGTGTCCACCACATCCCCTACAAACTTTGGGACACTTGACACTGTTCAGCCTGGAGCAGTGGTCGTGGATAGGCCCACCCCTCTGGTTGCCTCGACTGCCCATTCTAGGTTGACCGGATTGCCTAATACCACTCATATCAGGTCTGTTGGGGCGGCATCCGGAATGTGCAAGTTCACTCCCATGAAGCCTTCTGAGAAACAGAAGGGCTGGGCTTCTGACATGTTCGACCAGTGGCATATCACTCCAGACAAGCGATCGCACGTTCCCTCAGATTGGTACAACCCATTAGCAGAACCTGTGGGCTGTAGCTGGTCCAACAACAGCTGTGCTTACGATGCTGTTACTTTTGTGTTGTACAACACATGGAATGCTGACCAGGATGGCATCGGCGTGGATTTTGCTGAATTAGGAAATAGATGGATGGACTTGTCCACTGCAGCATTCCAGAAGTTTACACTCGGAGAGTACATGCTAGAGGAAGTTCGGGACTACCTGCGACATTCTTTGAGCAGGGAGTATCCAGGTGAGTTTGTATTTGGTGCGAACACTAGCATCGAGGCCCTAACCATGAGAATGTTCAGATCCAATGGTATATTCCCTGTATCGGATAAAGTATGTGGATCTGCTGATGAACCTAGACTTCCATGGAAACGGCAAACCAAAACTCAAAGAGTAATGATTAATGACGGTGTAGACCGGAGATAAAGGTACTGTGTTGTGCAAGTTGTTCGGGGCACCTCCATGCGACCTAATCACTTCCTCTAGATGCAAGTTTATACTGCGACTTTTCAGTCAAGCAAGTAGCACTCAAGCGATCAAGTACTAAAAGGTATTGGCTGTAGGCCGGTGATAATCTCAATGACGAGATTGAACGGAATTGGGTATGATGTTGATGAGCCTAAACTTCCATGGCAATGGCAATACCAAACTCAAAGAGTATCAGTAACGTGTGAAACCGCTGGCAATAAAGGCAATGTGTTTGCGAGTATGTTCGGGGCACCTCCATGCACTCCAATCAATTCCTCTAGATGCAGGTGTATACTGCGACGTGAAAGTCTAGCAAGTAGTACCCTTTAGCAGTCGAGTACTTAGATGTAGGCTGTCCGCTGGTAATTATCTCGAATAAACGAGAGCTGACAGAAACCGGTATGACGTGAATACCAGTAGTCTGTGGGAAAATGAATCTGATCTGGTGATACTAAGTCGCTAGGCAACAATCTTCTTTAAAGAGGATCTAAAGAGAAATAGTGAATAAACGAAGATAAAACCGCAGCCGGTTATTTGTTGTTGAGAATACGGGGCGAAAACGAGGTCCTATGTCGATGGCGGGTTACTGATCCTATCCGGTGTTAATGTCAAACCTATAAATCCACACGGGGATTTTCCTATCCTATCCTATGCTGAAACTATAACTGAACTGGGCTAAATGATCCTATGTCAACGATACGAGTCCTACAAGTCTTGTTCGGAGACTTCCCAAATGGGCGGCAATACAATGTTGAAAACGAAACTGAAGTAAACTCCTATCTGTGAAAGTGAAGACGATGTGGCCTATAAAATGAAACGGGATGCTATGTTTACGCGTGCAGCGTAGAGAGACGTCAAAGCCTATACCAAAGCTATGACCGGTTTATCGGCGAGTAGCCAGTGCAAAACCGACCGGTAATCGAGTATTCGAAGCCGGGGTGGTATGTGGTCGAGGGTAGAGACAATGGAGGGATGAATGAAGTGTTTAGACGGTGAAGACCCAGTCCTAGGCTTATAGTGACGGGTTGTATGCCCAATGATCGATAGAATAGAGTGTATATGCTCGTAAAGCATGGTAATACAAAGTATAACCATTGGTGTGCCAGTTATTGTTCTCTAGGATGTGTGGGGTTGTCTAGTCCCCTTTCTACATTACTTTACCGAATTTTTATACTACAGCGTACATGATATTTTTAGATCTACTTAGTAAGGCTGTAAGACTGTGGCTCTGTAAGTATTCGAGCGTCCATGTGTATTTGCCGAAGGCTTCGGTAACAGCAACTCTTTTGTGTTCCCATAGGGAGATAATACTAGGCATCATGAGTGACCGATGTGCGGATATTTAAGGTGCTGTTTAGCTGCGGACTGAGAGGGTATGGGGTATGTTCAGAGGTCGCTGAATGGGATAAAGATTTCTGAAGGCCTTGGCAAGGATGCAGCGTTAGTAACCATGGTCTATAGCGGCCGCGGTCCTCGATTATCGAGAGGACTCGAATGTTGATGATTATGACATCATATAATTAAATGATTGTGCCGGCAATTCAAGCCATGATGCGTAGTTGATGCGACATTGATGCGTCAATGTTTTGGTAATCTGCGCCTATTGCCGAAAGTAGGAGACCGGCCATCAACGGTACCTTATTGTGATGGTATACGAGGATTGGGATGCGTTGTCGGGAGGGAGGGATATTGGTGTCATGAGGGTAGCAGCAATTTTATATGAAAGTAGTATGCCTCTGTAGGCAGCGTCGGGTTTACTGAAAGCTCGCCCAGGAGCGCTACTGGTTATTATGATATAAATCGTGAAATTTCCGGGCTTACAGAGCCTGGAGGCTCATCAACATGAATACCACAAATCCGGTGTAATGAGGAGAAACGAATAGACGAGATCTCTAGATGTAGGTCCTAGGAAAATAATGGTGAAAATGAAGCTATGTGTGTTGCAGTTAGTTTATAACCGGTGGAGTGTCGATGTACTGGGTGGCAATTCTAATAATGCCGGTCAATATGGGCAAAAGTGTGAAAATATGTTTATATCCGGTGGGGCACGGAGATAACAAGTGTTGATCCTATATGAGGTGAAATATACTGAAGTCAATGTCGAAAGCTGAGTCTACTCGGAGACGTTCCTATCCTATGTCAATGTCAAACCTATGAGTCCTCTCAAGGGACTATCCTATCCAATCCTATAACAGTCCTAAACGGTGTTGAGTCCAAAATGATCCTATGTTGACGATGTCGATTCCTATAAGTCTGCCAGAGACTACCCAAGTGGGCTGCGATAAATGATGTTGAAAATAAAGCCGAATAAAACTCCTATGGTATGAAGATGAAGATGGTCCAATCCTATAAAACAAAAGAGGCGGTGTACAACGTGAATGCCGGTGTTACATGCTAGATGCGAGTATCAACCGCTAATGACGGGGTGCAAGCTAATGTGCAATGTGCGACGCCAGAGATAATTCCTAAAACTGGTTGATCACGGTTTAGAGTGTTTCTCAAGGAGAGCGCAAAGGAGTACGAAGCTCAGACAGTGTAAAACCGGTCTCTGGCTTATAGCAAGCATATGGGGTGCAAACAATTACTATTGTTCATATACTGCACTATGTGTGGAGTATGGTTCATTTTAAAACCGGTGCTAATGACTGTAGCAAGTGTGTAGAGACGAGATTATATCCGGTGACAAGTGTGTGGCAAGGCTAATGGCAGAGTAACGGGTGGTAGTTTATTAACTCCTGTACTACAATTTTCTATCCACTCTTATACTACTGGAGATAATTATTAATAGCGGTACTTAGTAAAGCTACAAGGCTGCGGCTTTGTAAAGATTCTAGTGACCATATGTATCTCCGTAGTTGCTTGTAACAGCCAATCCTCTGCGTTACTGAAGAAAGGTAAATTCTTTAGGTCACAAGTCTTCTCCAGCGTGGTTATGGAGGTGCTGTTTAGCTGCGGACTGTGAGGGTATGGTGGATAACCTGAGGTGTATGAAAGGAGTATCAAGCGCTAGTGTCCTTGGCACAGTTTTATTGGTAAAACCGGGCATCGAGCTGACAAAAACCCGGTGATTATTGAAGCGGAATAACGGTTGACAAGTATGACCTCATATAATTAACAGATCAATGCCGGGTTTTTATGCTGTGATGCGCTCTGATGCATCATATGATTTATCTCTGGTGGTCGCCTAATTGGTCAGTATTGGTGCCTAGCCATGATGGCGTACGATTTGAGCCATGAAACGAGTTGGGAGGGATATTCTTCATTATCTCTGGTCGTTGAAGTGTCAAGAAGGTCCTATAGTAGCGTGTGCACACTGGAGATAATATTATATCCAGTGCTAAGTCGGTTGTCACTTAGAAATGACAAAGTTCGCGAATTCTGAGTGTACAGAGCCCTGAGGCTCATCACCGCACATGCTACTCCTGTGTCTAGCCAACAGTGTTGTGTGGTGATGCTCCATTCTACTGCGCCGCTACAATGGAACATGCTTCAGCAATTTTTGGACAATACTTTGTCGGTGCCGTCTCATCACGCCCGTTGCGATACGTGCGATGTGCCATTATGCAAACGTACCACATACAATATTGCCCCTTCCCTGTTGTGTATGGCCATCACATTTAACGATGTCACACCTGGGCTCTCCGTCTGCCTGACCACAAGTATCGGTATAATGGAGTATCGCTTGGCAGGTATTGTGTATTACAGGGAATTGCATTTCACTGCGAGATACATCGATTCCGACCTCATCATGTGGTTCAACGATGGCATGGTACAGCACCAACATGCAATATGTGAATGTCCGGCACAACATGTCGATCTCGCTATAGACCCGAATGGAAAGACACCGGACTCACTAATATATGTGCGAACCTGAAGGCGAGTTTGCAGTCGACTCTCTCTGGCTTTGGTATATGTGGCAGGGCGACCACGACCTGGTATTTATAATTGGAACAGCATCGGGTGTAAGTATTGGAAAGAGCCTGCGACCGGGTATGTAACCATGTTGTACGTGCTACTGTGTCTATTGTACATGATGTACTAAGCATATAACCAGGATACCGCCGGAACCACCGTGTTGTATATACTCAACAGCCTTCCCAATGGTACTAGGCCTGCACAATAGCAAGACATATATCAATCGTTCTGAATGCAGTGTAGGTTGTTGACATCCTGGACATGCAAGAGGAAAAATTCTCACTGAGTTCCGGTTGCACCACCACAACTTCGGATAATGCTGTCTGATTACATCAGATGACATTTATTTGAATAACCCTGCAGGGGTATACTTGCCGTCAGACCTTTGGCACCAGCAGTTACTGTCATGTGAACAGTTACCGCTGGGCCACTGGCATGGTCAGGTACAGCGCCGTCTTTAGATTGATTTCACAGGAACTTAGAGTTAATTCTTTTCTGCACATACTGCTAAGTAACATACCTTTACTCTGCAGTCATATGGCTTTCTTACTTCATTTACTTAGCGCTGTCCATATACAACAATGCAATTCTACTACCTACGAACTGGTTTGCAAGTCCAGGACACCTTTTTCAGCAATTGCCAATGAATATACATGTGTTCCGCATTGATAACCAAATGGTATCCAGGGAGGGTACTTGTAACGATCATGCCATGGACTCCACAGACCACATCCATCATCCACTCCACCAGCTCCAAGTCAATCATTGGAATCCGTCAGATTCCGAATCCTGGTTTCTATCTCATATTTCATATCCCTATTTCATTTACTTATTTCACATATTTCATTTATCACACCTAGATCCCGTCACAGTAGCAAGTAGGTGTTATATCGGAGTCCACAGAATACTCTACTCCTCTAGATACAGAACATTCCAGATCACGTCACTCTAGCCATACCTACACTATTCCAGACCCTGACCTGTCAGACTCCATCTTAGTATATAAGCTGTACATCTAGTAGTACATACCTCAGTTCGAATATCAACTTGGTTTAGCCCAATAACTCTTGTCCTCACTCTCTTTGGCCTTCAAGCCATAATCCATCTCTCTACATCCATGGCCTCCGATAGCCATTGGACTTAACCTTTGATCCTAGAGATCATAATCCCATGGACTCCGTCCGTAATCCTTCTTTGGCCTTCGACCCAAGGGTGACGTTGCTAATAGCTTCGCCAAGCCCCATGCACTCCACGGAATCCACAGCGTGCATTCCTTTCACTTACTCCTATTGGCACAATCCTAACAGTATATTTGAACTCAAACCGTTGAGTCAAAATTTTTAGGAATGTCTAATACTACCCTTGATCCCTCACAAACTCAATCCTCCTCCATGGCTCCACCCGTAACCCGTCTCTCCATGCACGACATTCCTGCCTCTGCATCAAAAGAGGATCACACCCTCTTTGGCGAGGATTCAGCCTCTGCACAATGTTCACGTAGGGAAACCTACACTCACAGTGGCTTCACTGCCCACCAATCCGATGTCAACACCACTCCCAATCTGTTCTCCACGGATTCCACTAGTATGAACGGATGGGGTGGTTATAGAAGCATCATCCCGGAAACCCTGCACACACAGCCTCTCTTCCCAGTCGAGGAAGAGGGTGACAATGGGGATCCCAGTGACAGCGACGGTGAACCAGAGTCCGCTAGCAATCGCAATCGCAACCCACGCAATCCGCGGTGCCCCAGTCCACCAGCTGGTCCACCAAATCCCTGTGGCCCTGGGGGTCCCGGCAGTCCTGGCAGACCAGGCAGTAACCCTCCTAATCCTCCCAATCCAGATCCCAACAACGAGAACCACCTCATGATGGAATTCATGAACCTCCTCCATGGCCTTACCCACTGATGTGCTCAGTAACGGTGAGTGGCAAAAGGACTAGTGAGTTGCAACAAACTACAACCAACACTAAACCTCTCAAAACTCTACACTTATCACCAATGTATTGAATTCAGGCATTTTGAGTACGATAGAAGCACTCTACAAACTTCAATAACCCAGTAGACTTGTTCAAAAAGACTTCTATTTGTTACTAGTGAGCCTAACAAAGGTAACACTTGTACTAGTGGGGGTTTTAAGACACGGTTGGGGAAAGGTGACTTGATTCGAGCTGCTATGCTCGCTGGGACTATGACTGCTTCGGACTAGTGGCTCTCTTGGCCCTGTAACTGCTCCTTACAAGCGATGAACACTTGACTAGCGGCACTCTTGGCCTAAGAATACTACTATGACTGCTGAGAACTTGCTTGAACTAACTCCAAAACACTCCTGGTCTTTGCTTGACACACCAGTAGATTCAAAAAGGGGCTTCAATTCACTTCGATACTAAGGTGAGTCCATGACTAGTGGTCGCTTTGTCGAGGTTTAAGCACAAAATCCTTTAATTGGGGCACTAGAATACTGACTAGTATGTCACAATCGCAGGGAAGGCTTGCCTGCCACGCATGTACTTGTCTGTCTACTTATATACTACAGCCATAAGGCACAATCAGGGTCTAATTAAGCTGACTAGGGAGTATTATTGGTAAGATTTGCTGGGCTAGTCATGAGAAATGGTGAAAGAGCACGCAATAGCCGGTCTGGGGCCAGTTGCATGCTTACTAGTGAGACCTAAGAGCTCCGATGGGAGCCCTATCCTGCATCTCAAATCTGCTATTTGCCTGTGGTTGTCAAGGCTGAATGACTAGCCTGACGGGCATGCCTGCAACAGTAGTCGATCATGATCGGAACCGCTGCCCAGCTATACTAGTGCCAATTGTATGAGATCTGTATCACACTAGTCAAATCTCCAGCAAAGTCAATCCATTACTGATGCTTTTCCTAAGTCCTATTCGAGATTCCGTATAGCTAGTTTATCCTGACTTAGGTGTTTCTGCCAAGACCGGTACGCTAGTGATCAAACTCCGGGCTAAGTGTGTCCTCTGCCTCTGGTTTGGTTTGTTAGTTGCGTCCTTGGTCCACTCGTGGCTTTATTTGCTTAGCTCATTAGGTGGGAGGATACTAGTGTGACCGGCTGGTAGAGCTTGGCCCACAGGGGTGCCGTCTCTAAGTCCTGGTTTTTACTAGTCACGTACTAATCTGACTATCAGCTCGAAGCCTCCGCTATAGTCCTCTAAAGCCTCACTAGTGTTGGATAGATCCACGATAGTATTGTTGTAAAATCACAAAATCTAGGTGTGAACACGTAGACAGCATATCACCGCCAAGCCAACAACCCACCTCAGCAGATAGTCCATACCAAAGTCAAGGCACCAGACACCTTCGACAGAGCGGATCCACGGAAACTCAAGGTGTTCATCGTCTCCCTGCAGTTGAACTTCAATGACAGGCCCAACACATTCGCTGCAGACACTGCCAAAGTCAACTACGCCATTTCCTTCCTCTCCAGTGTCGCCCTTGACTGGTTCGAACTGGATATCCTCCACCCCAATCAAGCCAATCCTCCCTCTTGGGCATACTCCTATGCTGCCTTCCTTTCAGAGCTCTGTACCAATTTTGGTCCGTTTGATGCCATCAGAGATGCTGAAGATGAACTTGAAAATCTTCGGATGCGCGATGGAGACAGGATCATGAAGTACATAGTAAGCTTCAATCAACATGCCACCATCATCGGTTACGGTGACAACTCCCTCCATCATGCCTTTTACCGTGGGCTTTGCTCATGGATCAAGGATGACATGGCTCACCACAGAAAACCCAACAACCTCCATGATATGCAGACCCTTGCCCAGGAGCTTGACACTCGCTACTGGACTAGGAAAGCTGAGGTCTCCAGGGAAAACCGTGACCAGCCCTCCACCTCCTCCACCTTCAAACCCAAGGGTTCGGGTTCTAACTTGAGCTCTTCCAACAACTCCACGGCCCCGAAATCCTACAGTTCCACCACGGGTTCTTCATCCACCTATTCTTCCTCTGGCTCCACGGGTGCCTCCAAGAAGCCCTACGCTGACAAGCTAGGCAAGGACGGTAAGCTCACACCCGAGGAAAAGGAATGCCGCCACAAGAATGACCTCTGCATGTTCTGTGGCAACAAACACAAGACCGAGGACTGCAACAAGTGAAAATCCATGGCTTCCGCACGTGGATGTGCAGCTGAGGTCTCTGACCCTACTCCTGCCTCTGTTGATTCAGCTCCTTCAGAGTCGGAAAAATAGAGAGCAACCCTGCTTCCTCTGTGCAAGGACAGGGTTGCATTGACTGTCATTACATTTCGGAGATCGTAACCCTCAACACTGCCACTCTTTCCAACCATTCCCTTACCATATTCCTATCCAGTGAAATCGGCTCCGGATCAGAGTCTGACGGATCTCCTATCTCCACCATCCTATGTTTTCTTGCTCTAGTCAATTCTGGTTCCAGCCATTGCTTCATTGACTCGAAGTACGTTAACGATCACAACATCCCTACCAACTCCATTCCTCCTGTACAACTTCAGCTTCTCGACAGCTTCACCGGATCTCACATCTCACAATCTGTTACTCTCTCCGTACGATTCCCATCAGGAGATATCATTCCTATCGACTTCTACATCACACGTCTTGATTCATCATGTAACCTCATCCTGGGATACAACTGGCTCTCCTGCTACAATCCATTGATTGACTGGGCAAAGCACAGTATCACTTTCTGCTCAAAGCTATTTGGTGCGTCTGTTCCAGACGTTTCCGTGGCCTCCGACACATCAGCACAAGCTCGCAAGGACCCTTCAGGTCCTATCCCATCCAAACCACCTCCGAGATCCCGACGGTCCCCGCCAGCATATGAGCCTATCTACTCATACCCGTCCATCCCATCATTTTCTGCTTCGGTTGCCTCCAAAATATCTATCATTTCCATGGCTGCTTTCGTACGAGCTTGCGCAGAGGAGGGTGCACAACAGTTCACACTCCAACCTTCTATGCCAAGTGTCAGTGGCCAGGCTGCTTCCACGGCTCTGCCAGATTTATCTGATGTTCCACCAGAGTATCATGACTTCGCCGATGTATTCAGTGACTCTCTCTCAGAGAAACTCCCTGAGCATCATCCTTATGATCTCAAGATCAACCTTGAGGAAGGCTCCTCACCTCTGCTTGGACCCATCTATTCCCTCTCCGAATCTGAACTCAAAGCCTTACGCGAGTTTATCAATGATAACATCCATAACGGTTTCATCTCTCCCACACGCTCTCCCCACGGAGCTCTGGTACTCTTCGTCAAGAAGAAAACTGGTGAACTCAGACTCTGTGTCGACTTCCGCGGCCTTAACAAAATCACAAAAAAGGACCGCTACCCACTTCCTCGCATATCCGACCTTCTTGATTCCACGTGCTCCACGCACATCTATACCAAACTCGACCTCTGCCATGCCTATCATCTAGTCCATTGATGAACCTAGAGACTCCTGCAGGCAGAAAGCACAACACCTAAACGGCTAGTATAATCAGTCACAGAATCTGAAGGCAGGTTCTTAGCGAGTCTAGTCGGGCACCTCCATGCAGTGACTATAGGTCCTAAATTCGTAGCTTATTCAAGGCTACTTGGTGTTATGTCTCGAGCTATGGGCTCTGTATAAGACAAGGTCAGTTCACGAAGTGGTTATTAAAAACTATTTAGTTTGCGAAGGTGTTATTGCAGCCTAGTATGCGGTGCGGTCTACTGTTGCGCTCATCTTTGAGTGCGATGTCTGGAAGTGTGAGGATGCCAATGAAGGTGAACAACCGCCTTCTTGGTTTATAGAGTAAAGCAAGGGATGGCGGGGTCGCGACTTAGTTAAGTGCCTTTGTAGTCACTGACTTGTTGGTGTATACGTCCTTAGTGCAAACACTAAGAGTTCTGTAGTCTTTGGTATGGGGGAGTAGTATCCCGAGTATATTCTGTATTTCTGGCTAATACACTTGAGTTTTTATACTAATTTTCTCTAATGGTTCACGTAATCTAAAGGTGTCATTCTTTGTAACCGCAGTAATAGATTGGTGAGCTTCATGAAGGGTTTGTAACACTATTATCATTGCTATAACATCTCTTACTGAGCTTTATAACATATAATTGGGTATGCCAGTTTACAATGTATTGCGGCATCCTTAGCTGACTGACGGATACTAGTTGTGCAGTGCTAGCCTGGGTGATTCGTGAACTTCATTTCTTATTTAACTTCGCAACTGTATGTTTGTGTTACGAGTCCCATAGCCAGGCACAGCCTGCACGCTTATGCGCAGTCAGTGATCATATGGGTGGCATCACATGACTAATATTGCATCATGCTGCCTTTGTTTAGGTGATGACCTGAATTGGATGACTAGTTCGGTGTCAGTCCCTTGGTAACCGGTATTGCCGTGTTCTTTGTGCCGTATTGATGATTTATGGTTCGTGAAGGTGTTATTGAATCTGCGCTTCACGGCCTAAATCACTATTTGGTGGGGATTTGACTTGTAATGGACTTGCAAGGATTGGTTAATTGAACATCCTTGCAAGTAAGAATTTCATTAAATTGTTTTGTGTGCCTGCGATTTCTGAGCGCACAGAGCCACAAGGCTCATCACCATATTGCCGATGGAGATGAATGGAAAACTGCATTCCATACCCGCCATGGGTCTTTTGAATGGCACATCATGCCATTTGGTGTTACCAATGCTCCCGCAGCTTTCCAACGCTTCATCAACAACATTTTCGCAGACATGCTCGATGTCTCTGTGGTCGTGTACCTCGACGATATCCTCATCTACTCCGGCGATCCTGCGGAACACCAGAAAAACATACGTGAAGTCCTATGCAGACTGCAAGCCAATGGGCTCTACTGCAAAGGTTCTAAATGTGAGTTCAATTGGGATTCTGTGGAATATCTAGGCTACATCCTCTCTCCCAAAGGCTTATGAATGGCTGAAGACAAAGTCAAAGCTATTGTTGACTGGCCGATCCTGCGGAAGGTCAAAGATATCCAATCATTTCTTGGTTTCGCCAATTTCTACTGCCGTTTCATCTATGAATACAGTGAGATCGTTCTACCTCTAACACGTCTTACACACAAAGGTATTCTGTGGAAATTTGATGACAAATGCCTAGCTGCATTCAACGAGTTGAAACAGGCTTTCACTCATGCTCCTATCCTTACCCATTGGATTCCCGACCGTCAACTTGTCGTGGAAACCGATGCCTCCAACTATGCTATTGCCGCTATCCTCTCAATCTACCTTGATGATGGGGAAATTCACCCTATATCCTTCTTGTCCCGCAGTCTCCACGGAGCTGAACTCAACTATGATACCCATGATAAAGAGCTTCTCACCATCTTTGAAGCCTTTAAATACTGGCGCCATTACCTCGAAGGCTCCACAGAATCCATCAACGTCATTACTGATCACAAAAACCTGGAGTACTTCTCTACTACCAAGGTCCTGACATGCCGACAAGTCTGCTGGTCCGAATTCCTTTCCCAGTTCAACCTAGTTATCCGATTCCATCCAGGAAAATTAGGTGGGAAACCGGACACACTCACTAGATGATGGGATGTCTATCCTAAAGAGGGGGATAGTCAATATGCTCAAGTCAATCCTCACAATTTCCACCCTGTATTTACTCAAGAGCAACTCTCTGCTTCTCTCTGTGCTACTTTTCTTGAAGGTCCTGTACTCCGCACCAGTGCAATCATGGATGTAGACCAATTGTACTGAATACAAGACTGACCTGCTCAACTTTTTGTGATTGGTGCCTTAGAACCCCTGGTACCCCTCTATGACTTTATATGTCAGTGTCTGATTAGCTAATATTTTCTCTTTTGAAATAAATTTATCAAACACTTTAAAACACATATTCATAAACTTAGGCATTGCAAAATATATATATTAAAGACTTAATTAGCCATATTTGCTGATGAATGGGTGAGTAGCAACCCTTATCATTTAACACTCATCATCGTGCAGACATGGCAGTGGCTGTGGGTTCTGCTGCTCGCTTGTCGTCCTCTACTGCTTTTACAGCTTGTAGCCATCCCCAAAGAATCAACCAGCAGTCAAGGCCAGTGCAACACTTTCCGATTCCCAATCTGAGAACATTCCCACTAACATCTGTTAGGTGGGAGGTCATTAACAGCAAGGTCATACTTACTAATTCCTACCATCAGACACAAGAGTTTCCTCAATGAACCATCCTGGTCTTGACATCAACATCTTTGATGAATGGCAATGACGTCCATATATATCAATTTAAGGGAGTGTAAATTCAATATCTCATGTGCCAGTTGTAGTTGGCCTTTCAGGCCAAGATTAGTCGAATGATGTCGACTACTCTTTGGGCCTGCAAGGCTACCTACAACTTTTGTATGGGGTAAATCTATACTCCCCAAAGGAGCTATTTAGAGGTCATGGATTATATGAACTAGTGCAATCATGGAAGGTTTGAATTCCCTTGGAATTATTTATGACATGAAACACCGACTAATACTACCTCCAGATCACTGAGCGGGACCAACATGATATCATCATCCCAGGGGAAGCCCTGTTATGCAAGAGCAGGAGCAATGATGAAAAAGTTGTCATCGTGTGGAAGTGTGTTATACAAAAAGTGTTTATAGTATGTATATTAAGGCAATCAAGATGGGGAAGGGTGCAATGTGGGAAAAGGGAGTTTGGGGGGAAATGTAAATATAGTGGACTGAGATTTCATGAAGAAATTTTGGACATCAAGCATAAAATGAATTGATACATTCCCCATGAACATGTTACTTAATTTTAGCATTTCTTTTGGGTCGAAATCATTGGGGGCCTGGGTTGTATTAATCTCGATGGTAATCGCTGACAAAACATCCTAACGAGCTTGATGGCTGTGCTGACAAAGCATTCGATTGAGCTCGATGGCAAAGTGCTGACAAATCATTCTATCGAGCTCAATGAGATTGCTCAGTAAAGATTTTCGAGGTTCTTGTTTCTAAGTTCACTGATAGGCACACAATGGAACTGAGATTGGTTATATGATTGTCAAGGATATTTAACCACTAGGTACTGAACTATATGGGGTCTTGTATTGGTAATTTAAGATAAGGAATGGAATAACGGTAGTCCCATAGACAGTAGTAAAGGTATGATAGTAAGGAAACAAATGTAGAAGGATTAACAACAGATAAGGAAGGTGGTCTAGATAAGTGACACATATGGTTCTGCGTTCTAGAAAGTACAAGAGATAGACAATATGGAATGGACCATTACACATTGTCGAAGTTCAGGCAGCTCTTCTTCCACACACTCATGCATTATCGGTATTTACCGGCTCCTCATGGAACAAGATGTGCAGTTAGTCACACTAACCTTTGACACTATGAGGGTACCATATGCAAAGGGGTAAGCAACTTTTGACACAGTGTCCTTATTTGCGGTCACAAGGATTTATTTTTATTGCTTGAATATCACGATTGTTGAAAAAAAAAAATTATCACATTTAAATCTATGTACATAAAAATACATAGTAAATTGGTTCCTTTTCAAATAAACTAGAATGAATTTTTACTTGCCTTATATGTAGCACAGAATGTCTCTGGGGTCATACTACTTTATATAGTAAAAACAAATATGTGCAAATACTGGGTATCGATATAACCGGAGCAGGTCAGTCTTGTATTCGGTACAATTGCATTCTGATATCAAGCTCGCACAACCCGCGGATTCCACAGTGACTGAAGGCTTCCGCCTTGCTTCTTCCCCTTCCAATCCTTCCCAGTGGTCTGTAGATGAGTCAGGAATACTCTGCCTTGACAATCGCATCTACGTCCCAGACTCCGTGGACCTCCATCTTTGTGTCCTTCAAAACAGTCACGACCATATCTTGGCAGGTCATTTTGGTCAAAACAGGACTCTCAAATTAGTCCGATGGAATTACACCTAGCCACAGATGCATGAATTCGTTCACCACTATGTTAAATCCTGTACTACCTGTTGTCATGACAAAACACCTAGACACCATCCATTCGGCTTACTCAAACCCTTGCCTGTACCAGAACGGCCATGGGATTCCATCTCCATGGACTTCATTGAACAGCTCCCGGAATCCAATGGATTCACTGCCATTCTTGTCATTATCGACCATGCAAGTAAACAAGCCATTTTCATTCCCACTCATGACACCGTCAATTCCTTGGAGCTAGCTCAGCTCTTCATCACCCATGTCTTCTCCAAGCACGGCATCCCCAATCACATCACTTCTGACCGCAGCTCCAAATTTGTCTCCCAATTCACTTGCGCCCTAGCCAAATCCCTTGATATGGAGCTTCACTTCACTTCCGGTTATCATCTGGAAGCTGATGGACAAACTGAACATGCTAACCAAACCCTTGAACAATACATCCATATCTATTGCTCATACCAACAAGACAATTGGGATACCTTGCTACCCATTGCCGAATTCGCATACAATAATGCTCCGAACGCTTCCACCGGAATCTCTCCATTCTTCGCCAACAAGGGTTACCATCCTAACATCACGGTGTACCCTGAACATGACATCGCCTCTGCTCAGGCCCGTGACTTCATGGTCAACCTCGATGATCTTCACCAATTCCTTAGAGACAAAATCACTCATGCTCAGTCTTGTTACAAATTCCAAGTGGACAAATGACGGTCCCCAGCTCCAGATTTCAAAGTAGGTGACAAGGTTCTCCTTAACTCCAAACACATCAGGACTACTTGCCCTACTGTGAAATTCTCCGAGAAATTCCTTGGACCGTTCAATATCATTGCTCAGCCTGGATCCCATTCCTTCACGCTCAAACTTCCCGTGGACCTCCATTCCATTCATCCTGTATTTCACGTATCACAGTTGGAACCCGTGGAAATCAATACCATTCCTAATCGCACACAACCACCTCCATCCCCCATGGAAGTCAATGGAGAAGAGCAATTCGAGATTGCACAGATTCTTGATTCCAAGCTCGACCGTTGGTTCCATTGTCCACTCCTCTACCATGTCCAATGGTTGGGCTACGAAGGTACTGATGAAGAATTTGCCTGGATCCCCGCTACAGAGTTCTCCGCAGAAGACTACATTGAAGATTTCCACCGTCGTTACCCAGACAAACCAGGACCGTTATCCAAGGTCACCATTTGCAAGGTCTCAGCCAAGACCTCACCCATTTCCTCTTGATCACTCATTCCATTGGCTTCCGCCAGAATCTGTCCCTCCAATTTCAAATACAATTCTGGAAAACTATTGCAAATTCATTTCCTAATTGGGAATGGACTCTGCCGGAGGCATTTCTTGACTTCACACTTATTCACACAATTTCCCAAGACATCAAGAAAAATCTACAATTTTCTGCCCCTCCGGGCACGCTATACTATCTATCTATCTACAAATATCCAAAATATATACAAGGAGGTTAAGGCTTAGACATCCGCGGACCCACCAGCCTCTCCACTGTCCACTACCTTCCCTTTCCCCTTCAACTTTTTCATCCACTCCGATATTCCAGGAACTCCCTCTGCCACGGACTCCGGTCGCATCTCCGGCCTCACTACCTCACTCTCATCTAACTCCCCTTTGGAGTCCTCAACCAAGAAATCCTCTCCACCCTTCAAGTACTCAATCCGTAACCCTCCAAGGCGGTAAAACTCCGCGCGGGCCTCACAAAACCTCTTGCTGGCTGCGATCAGCTTCTCCAGCACCCCCTCTCCACAGCTTCTGCGCCAGTACCCTACATTGGTGAGCTCAAAAGGATCCTTCCCATTGAACTCCGTGGAAGACAGGTGTGCATGGAACACCTGCACGACATCTTGATCCAAACATAGTCGCATCACCTGATGGAGGGCTTCCAGAGTCGCACCCTTCAAATCCCTGAGCTCCTCCAGCGACGCCTGCCATTCCTCCATGGAGGCCTCCAGAATGAAGTCTTGTGGATACTCCAATGTATCCCCTTTCTTGAAATTGTCGACTAAGTCATTGACACGTCCTCCGACGGATGCCAACTCCCTCTCCTGAGTCTCCATCCTTTACTCCATATCATCAAATCTTGCATGCAAGCTATGCAGCAAGGCCATCACCTCCTCCATTGCCGTTGGCGCCGCTTCATCTGCCCACATACATTTGGCCTTTCAAATCCTGCACTGCTCGCAGGACCACATGGTTGACGACATAATACATCGGGCTCCATATGCCCGACACCACCCACATTTCTCTGACAAACAATCAGCAAACAAAAAATCAACTCTAAGTCGACTTACCCGATCTGCGGAACTCTCCACGCTCAGCAGACTTTCCCTTTGACTTCTTAGTGGGCCTCTCCGATGGCCCTGCAGTCTGCTCATCTTCCTCACTCTCTATCATCGACCTTGTTAACCTTTTCCTCTTTTTTGACCCCTCCACAGCCCCGGTCGCCTTTGCCTTCCCCTTATCCTTCCTCCTCTGCTTCAGCTCCTGCATCGCCTTCTCCTTTTCCATCCCTGCATCCTCCATGGCATCTTCATCATCCCCCTCAGCTGCCTCAGCTGCAGCCTCTGCGGCCTCCGCAGCCTGCCTCGCTGCCAACTCAGTTTGGTCCCGCAGCAGACATCTCATCCGCGTGGCCTCAGACTCCACCCCAGCCAGCCTCCTCTTCTCAGCCTCCGTGGCCTCTGCCTCCTTCTGCTTCTTTTCCTCCCTCTTCTCCTCAGCCAACCTCTGCTCCTCAGCCTCTCTTGCTATCCTTGCCTCCTCCGCTCACTTCTCCACGGCCTCCACCTCTTTTTTCAACTTCAGTTCCTGAAGTTTCTTAGCCCTTTCCTGGGCCTTCTTCTTAGCAGCCTCCACGGCTGCCATGGCCTTTTCAGCCTTCATCTTCTCCACAACCCACACTTTGTGGGCCTCCATGGTGCTCCGATATGACTCCTCTTCCTCATCCCTGCCAGCATAGAACACCAACAGTTCATCGATGTCCATCTCCTTGGGGGTTGTGGGCGCTACATATGCCTCCGGCATCCTCGACCGTTGGTACTCGTTGCTCATCGTAGTTGGTGACAGAGAGAGAAGTAAGCTAGTTTTTCCTACCACCGAGATGGTGGTGGTTACAAGTCAAGAGGTGAAAATCACGTGATACCTCACTCACAAATTCCACAGGGCACCCCCAGCCATCGGGATCTGCGCTCTTGAGGGCAAGAACGCTAAAGGGGGGATACTGTAACGATCATGCCACGGACTCCACAGACCACATCCATCATCCACTCCACTGGCTCCAAGTCAATCATCGGAATCCGTCGGATTCCGAATCCCAGTTTCTATCTCATATTTCATATCCCTATTTCATTTACTTATTTCACATATTTCATTTATCACACCTAGATCCCGTCATGGTAGCAAGTAGGTGTTATATCGGAGTCCACAGAATACTCGACTCCTCTAGATACAGAACATTCCAGATCACGTCACTCTAGCCATACCTACACTATTCCAGACCCCAACCCATCAGACTCCGTCTTAGTATATAAGCTGTACATTTAGTAGTACATACCTCAGTTTGAATATCAACTTGGTTTAGCCCAATAACTCTCGTCCTCACTCTCTTTGGCCTTCAAGCCATAATCCATCTCTCTATGTCTGCAGCCTCCGATAGCCATTGGACTTAACCTTTGATCCTAGAGATCATAATCCCGTGGACTCCATCCGTAATCCTTCTTTGGGCTTCGACCCAAGGGTGATGTTGCTAATAGCTTCACCAAGCCCCACACACTCCATGGAATCCATGGTGTGCATTCCTTTGACTTACTCCTATTGGCACGATCCTAACAGTACTGCTGGAAGCTGAGAGAAGGTATGTGAATGACCTAGTGCATAATGGTGTCAAAAAACTGTCTCTGTTGTGAGTATTCAGTCCACTGTCTTTGTGCATGTTCATCCTTGTAGCTGTGGCTGGCACTTGACACTTCAAAATCAAAATTATCATTACACCTGACGAGGCTACAGTTGCCGTGGATGGATGGCATTGATGCTGGAGATGGAGGCCGGGAACCAGGGCCAGGTATACGCATACAGGCCTCAAGATTGGAAGCGATAGAGCTGGAAGGCGCAGACAGATAGGCAGGGCATACCTTGAGGGAAACTGTTCTTCAATCCTAGCGACCATGTCGAGGTGAGTACTCGTGACATGTCACATGCACTTTTGCTTACCGTTTGTTGTATTTTAATTCTTGCAGGTGATGTAGCAAGGCATTTGATGGTACAATCTTATATACGATGGGTCTAGGCAGGATATACGTGTAACAGTTGCATTGCTTTCCACAATTCGTGGTATAGGTGATGTTGGAATTGGATCCTGTGAGCATCTGTATTTGATGGTGTTGGCACCTTACTGACAATACATTGGAATGGCACGCATCCCCTATACCAAACCATGGCCGAAGCTATATCAACCCGGGCTAGCTTTCTTCAGTGTCGAGTGCACGCTGTACTTTTTTTTGCTGGCACACAAATTGTGGAGTAGATAATACAATTAATAGCGAGGGGTGCGTGTCATTCATCATCCTAAATTCATCTGACAAAGCCACGATACAGGTATTATCACTTCGTGCTGTGGTAGCATCGACCGAGGTCAGATTGAAACAGTATCAAAAAGTACATGTGATAGAGAGGGTAATAAGTTTCATGTTTTTATTTAAAACAGTACAAAAAAAAAAAAAAAACCATAGGACTCGGATCTGCCGCTCGGATGAGTCGGCCCACACCAACTAGTCTATATATATGTCCGCACCATCCATGCTCACGAGAGCCATTATTGAGAAAAGTAAATACGGTCTGTAGTAAGCCCCCAGGACTCGAACCCGGTGCGTCACGCATATCCAACAGGCTACGATAGACCTGCGGGTAACAAAGAGCGAGACAACAAACTTGAAAGGAGAGATTCATCCCTAGATAGATGACCTTTAGGACTGTCTCTGGGACGAGGTGCTAAACGAGTAGGATGGTACTCACTTGATCCACGGACAAAGGAAGGACTGTGATCGGGAGTTGCGAACTCGAGCAAAGGCGAGGAAGAAAAAGATGATTCTCGTGTAGTAACGTACCTCAAGAGATATACTCATCTAGCGACAATGGGACTGCGTACGTCTACCAGTGAGGTTCAAGTTGGCTTTTGAAGGTCGGCTATCCCGGACCGATGTACACGGTGGCAGTGCCGTCCGTCTTGTACTTGACGCTCTCAACTCGACTCTCGATTCGCTCTAACCCGTCTGCTCAACACCGCCTGGAACGACGACTCGGCTCGCAGGCCTCGACGAGATGCATGTCGAATGGACGTCGTTCGTATCGGCAAGGCCCGAGATCTCCGCCCCCCCGCGTCATCGTCTGGATAGGCGCGGTTCCCAAGTCTCTCTCCAGCTG
This sequence comes from Armillaria novae-zelandiae, assembly GCA_030435655.1. Classification (NCBI taxonomy): domain Eukaryota; kingdom Fungi; phylum Basidiomycota; class Agaricomycetes; order Agaricales; family Physalacriaceae; genus Armillaria; species Armillaria novae-zelandiae. The sequence goes on along the minus strand of JAUEPR010000066.1, from coordinate 42,654 downwards.
AGGCTTCACTCTTCGCTCACGTCGACCATCCGCTTGGTCCGTCCCCAATTGCAGACGTTCAAAGCCCTCCGAGTCTTGCTCATGGCCATGCGCTTGGTCTCCCCGTTGCTGCCCAGGCGACGCCTTATATCGAGGCTTCTTCATGGCGGAAACCAAGAAGCCCCTCCTCGTTACTGCTCGTCGACACTTCGTACAAGGCAGGAACTCTTCGCATCTGTTCTGACTCGAATCGGGGCCATCGTCGAGCGACGGGGAAGTGGCTAGGAGGGCACGCGAGAAGGCTCAGCGAGCGGTGGATGAGGCGAACGAGACGACGGGGGCACTCGAGAAGATGGAACACCCAGTCGCGTCGTGTCTTGGGTCATGTGGCCGCTCACCGGAGGCTATACCGAGGATTACGCTATCATCGAGATCGACGACGAGAAGATCGATTGATCTCGACACCCAGATCCCAAGACCAACTTCACCCGCCTCCTGGGTGCCATCAAGGACGAGGAGACGCGTCACTCGACCAAAAGCGGCAAGACCACCGGTGTCTTGTCCTTTGTCCGCGAGTGCTTCGACGGCGACTACCACGTCTCTAAGCAGCGGGCCATCCTCCCATATGCCTTCTCCGCCTTGGGCGACTCGTCGTCAATGAATGTAGACGTACTGGCGCCGCGGATACTCCCGACGCCGCCCACCGATGCCCATTGGCTTCCTCATGCAGAGCATCAAATCTAATGGGTACCCCGACGCCTACCTTGACCCGCCCTAGGCGCAACCACGAGTTGGGTTGGTTGTGTTGGTTGGCTTGTCTATGTTCGTCTCGCCCAATCTCTCTCCTTCAAAGACGGCCTCAGCCCGTCCCAAGCTTCTCGAGCCCATCCCCTCGCGACCCGATTGTAGACGTTCAAAGCCCTCTTACCCATGCGCTTGTTCTCCCCATTGCTGCCCAGGCCACGCCTAATATCGAGGGCACTGGCGACTTTTTCATGACCAAAGGCGGCGACAGCAAGAAGTTACTGCTCGTCATGTCGTCTTCAAGCATACGGGGGACCAAACAACACGTTTGAACGCACATCCGGGAGCCAGCCTCGCGTCAATGTCCTCCTCCTTGGCGACACTTCGTGCCAAGAGCTCCTCGCATCTATTCGGACTCGAATCCGCCGACGAGGAACAGCTTGTCCAGGCAGCTGAGGGGGAGGACGGTCAAGTAGTTAGGGAGGCACGCGAGAGCGCTCAGCGTGCTGTGGACGAGGTGAACAAGACGATAAGCACGCTCTCCGCCTTCCGCCATGACGTCGAGCAGAACTGGAACACATGTCTGGGGCCACGTTGTCCTCTCCCCTCCCATCACCCTCGGCACCGACACCGCAGGCTACACCGAGGACTATACTATCATCGAGGTCCACGACGATAAGATCGATGGTGACACCTCGGCGCCGAGGTCCCGCGCTGGAAATTTACGCCCACCTCCTTCGGGTACCCTGCTGACCACCTCTTGAAGCGCCGGGGTACCATCACGGACGAGGAGATGCGCTGCCCGGATCTGTGAGATGGGAACGACGACGAGGGACCATGCTTAGTGCTTATGAAGAACGACAGGACTACGGGCGTGACCGTCGAGCATGTCACTGGCGTCGTGTCGTTCGTCCGGGAGTGCGTCGACGGCGCCGGCGACTATAGGATTTTGAAGGAGTGGGCGATCCTCCCATACGACGACAAGTCTGGATCATTCCCTGCTCCGGGAGACTCGGGGTCTGTCGTCGTGGTGGGCGTGGACGTGTTGGCGGGCTCGGGGCTGGTGCCAAGGATCTGTTGATGTCAACTATGTGACACCTATTGGCTTCCTTATGGAGAGTATCAGAGCTATTGGGTACCCCGATGCCTGTCTCGACCCGGACTACACGCAAGTGTCATCACAACGTCGCGTTGTCAGGTTAGAGTAAAATCGTCGTACTCGCCCTCAGAGGGAGCAGTGGCTGTGCCTTGCAGTCTCTCACTAATCAACAGTCATCGGAGATAGCGAGGGTCAGTGCGCATAGTAGATATCTAGGTGAGTCTTTGCCCGTTGGGAGTGTACCGCGCAATGAACATCCTTTTTGCTTTAGATCTAGCTTTGGTGCCTTTGTCTTTGTGTATCGATTACCGGCTGCACCCAATGTTTCGATTCGTTCGTGCCATCTTCTCCGTGACGACACGGAAGTAGTACACATTGTGCCTTCCTTTGGTTCATTATGTTCTCACGAGACCGCCATAGCTCAAACGTGGAATTTTGGTTTTGTTGTCTGGATCCCGCCAACTGGGCTCGTGCGATATTTATAGAAGAGGTGTCGAGGATCGGTCCTTCCCTCGAACGTCCGAATATAATTAACCCAGTCCGACACGAACCCAATGATACGACACTACTATCCCGTCGATACCTCTCCGATTCGAACTTTAGCTTGAAGCTTCGGGTCGGCTTTGACTGGAAGGGAATGTACTCAGGCTGTCGTTTCTTCTGTGAGCTGGGGGTGAGGCAGACGGAGACGAGGACGAGGACGTTGGTGTATTCTCACAGGAATGGATCTGATGATCGATTGAATATTGAATATTGAATAGGGATGCCCTACTACGTGATGTACTGTTATGATATGTTATTTGATCATTTGTGCTCATTCATTATTATATCGCGTAGAAGGCCCGTGCACGTCGTTCACCAGCAATTTCCGGCACATCTTCAACTCGCTCTACGTCTTCCATTACATTAGTCGTGTGCAGAAACATCGGCTGGCTGTGTGATCGAGCCATAGTGGTGGTGAGGAAAGTAAATGTATATTATCTGATTGCAGTTCTTGTGTGTCTGATCCCCTTCCCTAGTCTCGCTCATGTTCATTTTTCGTCAGGTTTTGTTCATGACAGGGCTGGAGCAGGTATGTCTCCAGTGACGCTAACTAGAGCATAGCTCCGAAGATTTTGCTACGGTTTCATCTCATGGATCATTACTCACCCAACTTCTTAATCGAGAAATCCTTTGCCTACTTCATCGACTACCAATCACAAGCGCCCAATGTGACTTCGCGTCTACATGGCTCGCCTAGGAACGTCTCTGCCGGGGCATTGGTGCCAATACATCCTTTAGTCGCTCAGCCTTCAAGACGTCCTTGAAATACATCGACTACTTCAAAAATGTATACCCGTTCATTCTCATCTGGTTCCCCCAAACACATTGTTATCGTCTCTCTTCTCCCGCCATCAAACATGCTCATTGATAGCCTCGAGAAATTATCCATCACTTGCTTCCCTCGACTGGAAGGGTGCCATCATCGCTTCCGTCTGCATGTAAGCGTCCATACCGGCACTTTTTACCTACACTGACAACATCTTTGAGCTAGACGCGTGCCTCCTCTTCTTGAAGACACCGACCGGAGATATGGGACTTGACAAGAGAACTCTGGCAACAGAAGCATGACTTTTGGCCAACACCTTCCTTAGGTATGGTCCTCAGAAGTGGTCTACAAACCTTCAAGAATATAGGAACAACACACAAGGGAGTGGAAAGAGCCTTCCGGATCCTGATCCCAGAGACAGCCTTTCTTATTTGGAGGCTACGATGCGAACGACGAACGCAACGCGGTTCCAACCACGACGAGGTCACAGGATGGCGCAATGTGATGAGTCAGCGCTTCGAACACGGCCGATTAATGGCTGACAAGCTCATATTTGGCCCAAAAGCGACACGGGAACAAATCGTTCTCGACACCTGGAATGGACTAATATACAAACAGGATGGAGGAGAACTGCTGGATAGCTGGATCCGGACGACCGGGGTTTTAGTGGGCAACAGCCCTCGCCGTAATGAATGGAATCAAACGAGGCTGATCCCCACACAATCCTGACAAGGATGTGTTCTTGAACATTTCCCCGAGTGGTCCCTTTCTCATGATGCGGGGTGCGATTCCCTGCTCTCTTTTGCCTTTCTCCGAGAGTATTTTAACTTTTTTAATACGCTCTCGCCGTAGCACCACAAAGAAAAACAAAAAAAGGGACACCGACCGGTGCTCCTGAAACGAACAGGAATACCTCCGGCGGCCACACCACAACTTGCTATCCCAGTATCACTTCTACCCCACCCAGTTCCCAAAACTCGTGCCTATCCACGCTGCTGCATGGCGATACCCCCATTACGAGGCTACGAACGACCTCCCTCTGTACTTGCCCCGCTGTTGGACTCATGGGCGCTGGAGCTGCGGGACGCGCTTATGAAGAATCCCGACCCAGAATTCAGTGCCGTGGATTTTTCACCAGCTGAACGTGGGGCCCATGATGAGGAGCTGGAGGCTCGTGTGCGATATCAGTGTGTGGTTGAGAACCGGGTGGAGTATATGGGGTGGGTGGAGGAGGAGAGGTTCGAGCAGGAGCGGAGGCGATGGGGCGGGGCAGTAGGATGGTGCGGCTATTGTGCTCTACTCTGTCTCAGGCACTCCGTGCATGAACGTGAGGATAAAATAACTGGAATGGAAATTGACTCTTGGAAATGGCGGGAAAAAGCGGCTAGCGAAGTTTGATGACTTGATCTGCATGAGTCGGACCTGGTGCAGGACCACGGATATATGCTAGGATACTGGGCTCGTTACTCCGCACTTCACTGATCTTAGTCGTGTTTCGAGTTGGTAGTAGCGGGAGAGACGTCGCGAAAACCGAGATGAGGTGATATAGTTTTTCAAAGGCCCGCCATGCAAATCGAATTTGTGCAGTGACACTCGCGTTGTTGAACCGTCATGTGGAATGATGACTTCTAAAACAGATTATGAGGCTGAGGAGGCGGACTGTCGCGAAGAATGAGAACAAACGAAGGACTGTGAAAGCCTGAAGATGTATCAATGTCCGATTCTGAGCCCCAGACTTCAATTATGCACGTACTACGGTAACGTAAAGTCTAGATGTGGCTTATCCCGCAATAATAAAGAGCGCAGAAAATCAAGTCACTCGGATTTCTCATCATGACGAAACTGTCAAAGGTAGTGTGGGCTCCAATTTAACATCCATCAAGAAGAGGCAGGCAAGCGGGACAGGGAGATTATCACTCCCATGAAGGATGTCATATTTCAGAGGGCCGCACCGCAAGAGGGCATATGCAGAGTTGAATATATGAGAAACTGCAAAATTTGCAGAAGAACTAGATGATGGGAGGGCCGTACAGAGAGATAGCCACGGTTAGAAAGTCGGGTGAGTGATGATCCATGGGAGGAAGCCGTAGCAAAGTCTTCGGAGCCATGCTCTAGTTAGCGTCGCTGGAAACATGCCTCTATCATGAACAAAACCTAACAAAAAGATGAACATAACCGAGACTCATAAGGAAAAAAGTTAGACACGCACAAGCACTGAAATTAGACAATATCCATTTCTATTCCTTGTCACCACCGTTGGTCGACTACAGAGCCAGCCGATATTTCTGCACGCGAATAATGCAATGGAGGATGTGATGCAAGTTGGAGATGGGCCGGAAATTGCCGGTGACGACGTACCACCCTCTACGAGATACAATGAGAACAAAGACACGTTCGTCTGGGTCTTTGTATTTGCGAGCCTAGACTGGCCTGCAGTTTAGCCAAAGAAAACAGAGATCTTTCACTCGCACTCCGCATTGGAGCATGATTGCATAGAAGATGTCGACAGGAATATCCAGAAATGGTGGAGGGATGAGAGTCGGTCGAGAGCCCCTTTTCCTTTGGAACCGGAATTGTGTGGTCCAGAGAAACAGATCAGTGCTGTACGCTGGCGGCCTGATGGCCGTATCACAAGTTCCTGGGTTACGGAGCATTCAATTCATTAGCATCCCGGCTGGGAGTCCCTACAATGGCCACCAAACATCTGCATCGATCCTCAGTCCCGCATAGGGTACGAAGGAGAATGACAACTGGGAACCGATTCGAAACATTGGATAGTCTGCATGTAGCCAGTATTCGATAAGCAAAGACAAGCACTGAAGCTAGATCGAAAAAAGGGATGTTGAACAATGGGCAAAGACCACATCTAGATAACTGCCATGCGCGCTGACCTCGCCATTCCGATGGCTGTCGATTAGTGAGAGACGGCAAAGCACAGCCACTGGATACTCCGCTCCCTCTGATGGTGACCACCACGAGTTTACTCTGGCCTGACGACGCGATGTTGTGATGAACCTTGCCATACAGCGTCAACTTACTATCCGTCGGCATGATAACATGCAAAATAACCTGATGCTTAGTGCACCGCTGAGCACCGCCTGTCGCCGTCGACAAAGTTCTCAGACCTTTACACACGTCTGTGTAGGTCCGGGACTTTGTTGCCACTAGATGAAGTCATCTAGGCTCGACATGGCCAGAAACGAGGAGGAGGAGGAGGAAGTTTTTATTCTGATCGCTGTCCCTAAGAAGGAAACTAACCAGAGTCCGTACTACGCATGCATTACCTACCTAATCCATCGCGCTACGGTACCGAACGAACGTTGGGCCTCACTGATACAGTCACGTCCCCGCAAGGTACGGCCTCTCAGCACCAGCGTCAACGCCGTGAGTTTTTCAATAGATATGTACTAGTGTCATGTTGATGACTAATGCCACGGCACAAACGGCGGGGGTAGAACTGTACAGGAACCCCTATGACTGAACCTTAATGAATCCTCGGACGGGAGCGAGGCGAATGGAAAAAATAAAATAAAGACCATTCGTGTTAATGCCCGTTCATAGAATGCTCTTAGTCTCTCATGAATCAGACGAACGCGTCCATACTGGACCATTCATGATGACTTGAGGCGCCCCAGTGCACGACCGAGCAGCCGTCCAATTTCCAGGAGTCACCCACTGTCCAGGGAGGTCCTACCCAGCGCACAAGCTTGAGTGTTATTCGCTCTGTCGTGTTTCCCCGACCGGTCAACGCAACCTCTCGCCCTGGTTAGGGACAGTGGCCTGTGGAAGTCGTTTTATGATTATGAATCCTGAGGGCCCTACTCAGCGCACAAGCTTGAGTGACGACACCGAAGGACTTGCAACGATCTAGCGCACAAGCTTGGAGTCGCCCAATGTCCAGGAGCTCAGCGCACAAGCTTGAGTCCATGACAGAACATAGGAAATCGCTCGAGGAGACGCGGCTCCCCGCTGTGTTGGAGATATCCGTCCCGCCGTATATTTCATCTCATTTGTTTTTCCTTTCCGTTCCTACTTACCATATATATCTTACCTCCTGTCGCTTCCGATCTTACATATAAAACCTCGCCGTATTTACATTGTACCTCAGTCGTTCTGCCTACGCTGTGCCGACTGAGGTACGTATACCTCACTGCGTTTACTATCCAACTTACTTACATTCGTTTACAGACTTAACGAATATTCTTCTATCAATACGCTGGAGATTACTCTGCCCATCCTTGTTGCTATACTTCCTCTCGTCAATTCAACTATGATACAGTTGAAGACATGGTATGCGCCATCTTAGATTTTCTGCATTTTCTGCATTATATAAACCCGAATATAATGTCTTTCCTTGGGAACGACGTTCTTCCGACCCGTCTGGGAGTTGTCGCGTTTCCAACACACCCGCTTTGATTTGGAGGGAATCGTAAAGGATAGCAAGTATTATATCACCCTGTCGCACTAGAAACCACGACGGTATGCATATCATGATTGTGTTGTATTCGTACTGCGAGGCCAACCGGAACCGGCGGTAAATACAAAACATAAGTACAAAATGTTACCTACTGGGCATTGCCCCTAAACTCCTACATGTATGAAAGGTACCCATCTCACAAACGAACCAGATTCATTTCCTGCACTTTTGCGAAGAGCTTGAACAGCGTGATGTAGCGCGACTGCAGCGTTCCCGCTGTCAGGTTTTCCGTCCTTGAAAAGCCTAGAATATACTTCATCTGCAATGAGAGGTGCATCGGCATCTCTAATAGACCACAATGTTGCGACAACGCTTCGATATCCAGCCATAAGCATTCCCGCCGCAAGGTGAACTGATTCCTCTGATAAGGACTCATCTCCTGTGGCAGTTTGGCATGCAGAGAGGTATGCAAAGTCGGCATCAGGGAATGACTTTGCGATGACCTGCGAGAGTGGTAGATGCCCATCTGGGTAATTGGTGGAGGGATGAAGGTGAAAGGTGCTGTCTAATGGTTTTGCCTTCTCTTGTGTAGCGTGGCACGCCATGTGAACCCAGTTGCAGGTTGACATACCCCGGAGTACTGTGTCCGGTGTTGCCTGTTTTCCCCTCAGACACTTGACAAAGACTTCCGAGCCGGTAGCTCGTTCTTTGATCTTCTGCAATTCTCTTTTCGTACCAGGAAGGCTCGACAACCCAGGAGTGTTGGGTTGGCTGATTGCTACCAATCCTTTGAACGTTCGAGTTTGCTCTAGTTTGTCAAGAAGAATTGTGAGCGTCGGGGTGTATGATGAGGCGACATAGTCGGATAGCTTTGTTCCTCGTTTGTTTGTACGGTAGTCTCCGGCGGCATGGATAGGGAGGAATGCCAGGGGACCTGTGGGACACCACCATAATCTTGGCAGGTTGGTGGAATCACAAGGCTGAGAAATGTTTATAAATTGCTTTGGCATCATGTAAGAGAGGCTACTCACCGAAAAGGCCAGGCCGTCGAGTATAGGTTTCACAATGCATGTCCATAGCACCTTTAGAACATTCATAAAGACATCGTTCACCGAAGTAGCATACACTGGTTGTGATGCTCGTGTACGAACTCCATAAGCTGAGAGCGCTGTGGCGAGTTGTTCCTGTAGATTTTTGGCGTCGTTGTACGTGAAATCCTTCAGCGGGATGTGGATGACATCGCCTAGACCAGGGATTAGAATGAGTGTATCACACCTAGTGAAGGCGATATTGAGGAGGATAACTGGACCGAGTTTAGCTGCATTCTTGAGTGTAGCGAGCCTTTTTGGTCCCAGAAAGTCTTCATACCCTGGAAGTGCCCGGACTGTTTCAACTAGACTATACCACTCAGTAGCCAAACGACGTTGCTCCCTTGCTATTTCCTCCATTGTTAATCCCTTGAAGTCCTCTGTGTCAGCATCTCGATTGGTCGCCTTCTCCAAAGCAACCGCAACTTGGGACACCCTTTCAGCAAGATCCGGATATGCATCGGAAAGGAAGTTGACAGGCGAGCGAAGGTTATGTAACTGGCTCCAAACAATTCCCCGCCCTATCTCTGACCATTCAAGTGCTGTATCAGCTTCATCCCAGTAAAGTGCCCATTCCACTGCCTCACTGACTGAAAAAGGAATTCCGGCTAATTTCCTATGTCGTGCTGCTACACTCTTCCCGTTCCAAGCTACTCGGGGGAGAATATTGAGAGCGACTTTATATGCCTCCAATGTGGATGGAAAAAAGTGTGCGGCGCAGAACCTGGCCCATCGTGTAGCAGCATCCAGCCTACCTTCTGGTCCGTCAGTTGGGGAGAGGGCAGCAGATTTGTATAGGGAGGTAGCTTCGTCAGCATCTGATGGATTTCGGAAAAGTTCGAAACGAAGTCCTACTGAATAACCCAGGTGTGTTAGTGCATGACCTTTGTCGGGATGACTGTCAGGAATGAGTGACAATGCTTCCTTTCCACAGGTGATGGATTCCTCCAGATCATCGATGAGTTTACGATCTCTGGAACGAATCTGAAGACAAGCGACCAGGTTGATTATCCGAGAGGGTTTTCTTGGATCATCATCAGGGATACAAGCCAAGGAACACCGACCTAAAGAAACTGCCTCATCGATATCATTAGCATCGTTCGTCTCCGAATAACGATATCGGAGGCGCCGGGAAAGGCTATCAAACAAAGTTTTCTCATCAATGTGTTCAACTGGAGCATCGTAGATGGCGCTCTTCAACAACGAAATGGACCCCGTAAGGTCGTTAAAGTCTCCGTGCAGTTGAAAGCGGTTTAACAATGAACCACTGAGGGTGTTCAGGGTCTCTGGCCTGAGCGGAGATCTACTATGCACCACATTCGCAGCATCTGTCCCTTTGACGATTGCCTCATCTAGATCGGCAGGGTCACCAAACAGATCAAAGCGACATCGAAGGCGGTCACTGAGTAGTCTCAGCATCATACATCTGTCGGGAGAGCCCTCCGGCGTCAAATCCAGTGCCTTCTTCAAATGTGAAATCGATTCCTCGAGGTCATTAGAGTTACTCAGACGATCAAAGCGGGTACTGAATAAACGGGAGGTGAAATACAACCCCAAGGACCTCGATTCATCTCCTCCAAGGTCGAGAGAGAATGCAAGCTGCCCCAATTTAATCGCCGACTCCATGTCATTGAGTTTGCCAAGCCGGCCAAATCGTAATTTAAAGCAGTCAGCGAGAGCATAGAGCGAGCTGAGTTGCGAATAGTTTGCCTCAGTGGAGATAGAGACCGCAAACTCTGCAGCCGCACCAGCTGAGTTGAGGTCGTCCAGGTTTCCCAGTTTTTGAAAACGATAAGCGTAAGAATCGCTGAGACATACGAACAACTTGGGTAGATCGTGCCGGTCACGATCTGCCAAAGTGACCGCGTGGTTTCCCAATTCAATCGCTTGATCAAGATCTCGACTGTCGCCGAGCAATTTGAAGCGATATCGAAGTGCATAGGAAAGATCGCTCAAGCGAGAAGGTTTATTGGGATCGCTGTCCGAAGTGAACGACACTGAACGATCTAACGCAGAAATTGCATTTTGAAGATCGTCCTCATGACCGAACTGATTGAAACATCTCAGAGTGTGATTGCCATTCAAGCTCAACAATGACGAAAAATCGATCAAGACGTTGAATGAAAGATCAGGTCCCGATTGTCCGTTTGTGGTAGGTAAATCGAACAATCTGTTTCCATCGGCCGATGAAAGATTGGAAGGAGGTCGGGATGGTACAACGACAAGGCCGATTTTGGGGTCCAGCAGGACTGAATCATCATCGTCCAATTGGATATAAACTTGAGATCCCCCGGGCCCTTTATATTCACCGAATGTGAGCGAGGGATGCGAATAGCATGAGACTGAACGGTGACGTACGGTCTTTGCGTGTCGCAAATTTTGAAATCAAGCTCGCAGTTTCCAATTCAATTCCATAGAGGAACTGATCATCGTTCCCAGGGTATCGGCTCAAAATCGACAGGATGAACGAAGGAATTTCGGTAGATCTGCAAGAGACCACAGGTTATGAATTAAATCGCAGACGCCTCGTTGGCTGAAGTAGCGGAAGCACGAACATTTGAATGCTTTGCATTAGCTTCCAACGACTACTGTCCGGTTCTTTGATCATCATCGACTCTTGCATAACAGGGCCTTCTGCTGCAGCGCAGTCAGCGCAGATCCCACCCAAGGTGGGTACGAAGTTGGGGTGCGAGTCCGCTCGGGGCTTATTCCTCAAGTCTATGGGATATGTTCAGTATGGTGTTACAGCATGATTGAATGAGTAACCTGTAGGGTGAACTTCACTATACGCCATCGTCAGCAAATATCTTTGATGGGACATAACTATAACTCTTACCTGTAAGCAATGCGTATAACTGGTTCAATCGCTGGAGTGAGATTTGCATCATCGAAGTCAGACATGGTGCTGTGGGAGAAGGAAAGAGGGAAGGTAGATAGGCCGCAAAGAGGCTTCGGTAAAATTTCAAACCAGGCTGGCCTGTCCCTGAACTTGCCCAGAACGTTGGTTCCCCACACAGCAGACATGAACATCACTGATGTTCATTCATTCACGTACACGTGATACTAGGATAACGGGCTGTACTGCGGAAGCATGCATTGATGGGGACCTCGGGGCCTTCATAAAAAGGCTTGAAGCCTCTGTAACCGTCTGATGTCACGGTGATCCCAATAAAAAATGTGAAGTATTGCGTCGTAGATTGTAACTTACAGCCTTTCTACGGGAAAACCTGCGGGAATGGGTTGCGTGTTGTGTCTGGGGTTGTTTGACCGATTCTGAAGACACAGAACCTGTACATATATTTTCGACCATCATCGTGAGAAGTATATAACAGCATCCAAGGTAGGTCAGCATCAAGCCACAGACACCGAGTCAAAATAAAGCGCTTTCGTTCGGCAGTCAGAATCAGAAGATCCTGGAGCGCCCTAGGGCGAATTGCTGTCAAATCGATCCTGCAAGTACCCCGTGAATCAATTCAAGTGTAAGAAGAACGAAAATAATAGCACCAGATTGCTATTACAAGATTCTCATGTCCGACATATATCCTCATCCAATAGAGGACAGCTTCTTATGCCCAAATGTATTGCATCATGAGCGAACCTTGTGGAGATTTCACAGCACCTTTACTCGTATCAAGAAGTTTTAGGACAGCCTCCATCGGAGATAGCCTGGCGTCTCTGGTAACGATCTCTTCAATAATCTCCTCGGAGGCTGTGCTTCGCCTCAACAAGCATACTCCATCGAGAGAGCGGTCAAGGAGATGTAGAAGTGTGCGGGAGTTCCCCATGAATCGGAAAGATAAATTCAAGCATCGGAAAGCAAGACCGTTACATGCCTGCAGTGATCAAGGTCTGAGCGCTATTGATCGCGAAGGTGAAGGCTGAATAGAGGTAGCTGGGGTTAATGTTCAGTGTCACGGTTAGTGCATCCAACTTCAATTCAACACGAGGATTGTTTCGGTTGGATGTATCTCAAGCTGCCAGTGGTATTCGATAGCTCGTTCAGAATAGTCCAGATATCAAAGCATTCGTAAGATTCAACGCAATGCAATGAAAGACCGGAGTCATTTAATTCTTGTACGTTAATGCACGAAGTGGTGGAGAGAAAGAGAGGCTCGGATTTCTCATCGTTTGCCTCACCCTCTCTTGTCAACATACGACCCACCACTGTCACATTCCTGTCACCCGACTACGATTCCAATCGCTAGTATAGCCCTCATCCTCAAACTCCTCATGCTCCTGGGTGGGGTTCGAGTAGGGCACAATAATCACGTAGTCGCAGTCAACATGATTGGGACAGGGAACCCTGGGATAGGTATTGCAGAAGACGGACGACGCTGCTTAGGACATATACGACGATGCGCACGTCTCTGCACCCCTACGTGGTTTGTCACCCCTATCATCAAGAACACCGCATCCTCCATGATTGTTCACCTCAACACGACACGCTTAGCATGTATGCACCACGTCCAAAACCCGGAAGGGAATAAAATGTGCGTCATCCCCGAAAGGGCCCTCCGCGCCTCCTCGAGCCTCGCTTCTCAACCACACCATCACATCGCGTTCTCAGCTCCTCATCGTGGGCTTCACGCCTAGCCAGCAAAAAATCAACGCCACTGGAACCTGGGTCCGGAATCTTCGTGGGCGCGTCAGCCCCACAGCGCCAAACAGAGAACATACAGAGGTCGCTCGTAACCTCCTGATGGGGGTGTCGCTATCACGAGTTCTGGGAGCTGGACGAGGTAGAAATGATACTGGGATACCAACTCGTGGTGCGGCTGCTCGTCCGAGGGGCGCCATCGATGTCTTCCGGAAGAGGCGGTATACGTCAAACTTGAAGACGCCATCGGTGTTGCCGGTATTGATGCCTGCATGAAGACGGTAGCGCTGATGGCACCCCACCAATTGAGGAAGAAAGTGATGGACGGTTTGGCGGGGCTCTCGATGAGCATGTTTGATGAGCGAGAAGGGAGACGATAATAATGTGTCTGGGGGAGCGAGATGGGAAGATGAGGAGCAACGGCTATACATTTTTTGAGCGATTGATGGATTTCGAGGACGTCTTGATAGCTGGAGCGAGCAAAGGTATTGATGCTTCGAGAGAGCCGTTCCCATGCGAGCTGGGCAGCGGCGGTACGCCTTTGATGTGGTACCAACAGGACTGAAGGGGTAGGTTTCGGAGATATTCCATGATGATGAAGGGCGAAGCAACCAGATTCAACGAAGATGAGTTCCAGGCAAGTACTTTTGAGGCACAACGGCCTTCGAGCTCATCGCAAACGACACATGAAGCGGTGTCAAATTCGAGGAGAAAGATTTTATTGTAGGGGCCTAGCAAATGAATGATAAGGGCGGACAAATACGAAGAAAAGACGTCGAACGCACGTTCTGCAACACAGGTCTTCCTATAGCTGTTCAACTCGCATCTCACACCTCACAACCTGCCCAATACTGAATTTTTGAATAGCGGCCGGCTTGCAAAATCAATGATTCTGACACGTCCGCCCTCATCAGAATCAAAGTCGTTATGCCGTCTGTCACATAGAGCGTAGGACGGAATCGTGCTTTTCGTGTCGGCATCTTCGAGTGAATGGGAACACCTCATTCACAAAGATGTCATCGATATAGAAGCTTGCTTGGATATTGGCAAAGCAGTGGCGTTCTAGCAGTTGACGAAGCAGACGAAGGATTTCCCGGTCGGAAAGTCGGGTGAATGACGAGGAAAACCCGTAGCAAAGTCTAAGTCTTCAGAGCCGTGCTCTAGTTGGCGTCGTTGGACACGCGCCTGCTCCAACCCTATCATGAACGAAACACTGACAAAAAGATGACCATGAACGAGACTCGTAGGGAAAAGAATCAGACACGCACAAGAACTGCAATACAACTCCTTTTCTCGTCACCACTATTGGTCGACTACAGAGTCAGCCGATGTTTCTGCGCGCGAATAATGCAATGGAAGAGGTGGTGGTGCTGGTGGTGCTGGTGGTGGTACCGGCACAAGGTCCCAATAAGGAACGGCCCGGTCCGCAGCCCTGAGGTGGTGCAAGTTGAAGATGTGCCGGAAATTGCCGGTCGAGTTCAATAACACGATCATAACAGTAAATCATGCAACGAGCATCCTAATTCAATATTCAAACACTAATCATCGGTTCCATTCCTGGCAGAATAAACCAGCGCCTCCCTCATCCCCTCTGCCTCACTCTCATCACTATACCGTGTCTTCTAAGCCTCGCATCCGCTCAGGGCTCTCGAACCCAGGATAGTCTCCACATACCTCCCTGGCCTCTTTCTCCCATACGTTCCACCTTATTCTCTCTCAGCGGACATCACGTCTGATTCTGCCCTCCTATAGACTTGAAGAACGGGACTTAGTCCAAGGAACAATAACTCCACGCTAAACATGTCATTGATTAATCACGAAACCAACGACCGGGAGGATACTTACGCTTACGCGCTCATCAACGCTCCTCTGTACCTCCTTCAACTCTCGGAAGAAACGACAGTATATTCTCTTCAAGTTAAAGCTGACCTCAAGCTTCAAGTCAGCCTTCGAATCGTCGAGGTATCGAAATTCTGGCACCTCCATGTGATTGAAATTCGAGTCATTGCTACTCATCGTCGTCTTCTGGGCTAGCCTCTTCTGACGCGTCATCCGCATCCTTGCTCTCATCCTCGTCTCATTCCCATTCTCCTCCTCAACTTCATCTTCATCCTTGTCTGTGTCGCTCCCAACACAAGTTTCTGGGTCTTCCTCCATGATTCAGCCTGCCCACTACAGACCCGGGCGCAGCCGCATTCGTAGTAACATTCAGGTTGTTTTCGCATGGCGATCATGCACAGAAACATTTTTGGGCGAGACGTCTGCGTTGATCCATGAATTGCTTGTATTTGGTGGGAAGTAAGCCGAGCAACACATGTGAACATACAAAGCCGTAACATTTAGACTGACTTGAGTGGTTATTACAATCAGACGGAAAAAAAATGAAAGCAGTTCATATACTGGGTGCGAAGGCAATGTCTATCAGTTACACGGAGAGGTTTATACTGCTATCCTGCGGTTT
This sequence comes from Armillaria novae-zelandiae, assembly GCA_030435655.1. Classification (NCBI taxonomy): domain Eukaryota; kingdom Fungi; phylum Basidiomycota; class Agaricomycetes; order Agaricales; family Physalacriaceae; genus Armillaria; species Armillaria novae-zelandiae. The sequence goes on along the minus strand of JAUEPR010000066.1, from coordinate 26,960 downwards.
TTCCGGTGGGCGGCGTCGGGAGTATCCGCGGCGCCAGTACCTCCACATCCATCGATGATGAGTCGCCCAAGGCGGAGAAGGCATATGGGAGGATCGCCCGCTGCTTAGAGACGTGGTAGTCGCCGTGACATGACGCCGGGAGTGACGCGTCTCCTCGTCCTTGATGGCACCCAGGAGGCGGGTGAAGTTGGTGTTGGGATCCGGGTGTCGAGATCAACCGATCTTGTCGTCGTCGGTAGCGTAATCCTCGGTACAGCCTCCGGTGAGCGGAGCGCGTGACCCAAGACGCAAAGCGACTGGGTGTTCCATCTTCTCGAGTGCCCCCGTCGTCTCGTTCGCCTCATCCACCGCTTGCTGAGCCTTCTCGCGTGCCCTCCTAGCCACTTCCCCCTGGCCCTGATTCGAGTCAGAACAAACGCGAAGAGTTCCTGGTACGAAGTGTCGACGCGGTGTTGAGCAGACGGGTTAGAGCGAATCGAGAGTCGAGTTGAGATAGTTAGGCGGCGGACGTCACTGCCACATCGGTCCGGGATAGCCGACCTTCAAAAGCCAACTTTCAAACTGGTGCCATACATACCCCTGGATTATGATATCCTCCCATCTCCCCCTTCCGTGAAAGAGTCCCGCTTGAATCTCGGATTTTCATAGGGATGGTTGTGCACTCGCAAGGCCATTCCACATCCTAAGGCTACGACTTTTGCAGCAGGCCAAGGTACGCAAAGTATAGCCCTTCATCTGACTCTGCACTGAATGTCATTGATATCAGAATCAATCGACGGTGAGGGATTAGAACCTGAGGCGACGAGGCAGTTGGTCAAACGGGAATGCCATGACACACCGTTACGTAGATGTATACACCAATAGGTACAGGTATGTATACATCTACATCGATAGAAATGTATGGCTGTCTGCACACCCACAGTTACCTGTCACGGCTGCGGACCCGGCCGTTCCTTATTGGGACCTTGCGCCGGTACCACTACCGATAGCACTACCTGCAAAAAAGCAAAAAACGAGCCAGTGGCTGTGTTACACGTGCGAGTCAACCGACAGCATCAATTCAAGTTGTTCGTCACACCAATGGAACCACCATGATCAAGTTGCGTTATTTACACTTGAACCATCATTGGTCCCCACTTCTCTTCACCATCACTGACTTCTTCATGGACGTCCATGGCGACCTTCGATACTCGTTTTTCCCCTGAAACTAGCTCTACCAACAATGTCTCACCCATCGCCCCCTTACGAAACCCCCAGTTTTGACCACCTCCTTTGGCCTCATACTCCACCTGGGCAGTCGGAGCCGTCTTCGACTGTTTTAGCACGACTGCTTCTTGCTGCGTCTGGACTGTATCAGTCCTCAAATTTCTCTGTTCACACTGGAGTGAACCAGCACGGCATCAAATCTATCCCCTTGAGTTTGTGTGGTGACGACGACTGGTCCCACCACCGCACTGTTCAATAACGGTGTGTTGCGACAGAGTGGTCACAGGTTCTTGTTACCTGCAGTTTCATTGTGGTGACAAGGATGGCTCCTGCTGCCGCTCCAGTGTTGCGACGGACCCGTTCTTGTTGCTCGCGTCTCATTGGTGGTGATGAGGATGTTTCCTGCCGCCACTTGGGTGTTGCGACGGATTCATTCTTGTTGCTTGCATCTTGTTGGTGGTGATGAGGATCGCTCCTGCCGCTGCTCTGTCTGTTGTCGCTGCCTTGCGTTTTGTGCTTCCCATGCTGTTGGTCTCGTGTTGTTTTTGTGTGGTACAATCGTGGGTGGCATATACAGATGTTCCTGTCGCCGCTTATGTGTTGCGACGGAGCTCTCGCTGTCATCCTTGATTCATGGCTACAAGGACGACCCCCGCCCCCGCCGCTGTGTTGCGATCGAGCCCTTCTTGTCGCCTACTCTGAGTCTCACATTCACTGGCAGAGGTGCTTTTGTTGTCGTGTTTCGTTCCCGATTTGGTTCTGCCTTCCTTGCGTTGGGGTTCAATGTCTGGTCCAAATCAGGACAATGAGGAGGACTTCTGCCGCCGCATCAGTGTTGCGACGAAGTGCTTCTTGTTTCCTGGTGCTTGCGCTATAAGGTCGCCTGTTGTTGCATTCCATAGCGGCAACGATGACCTCCTGCCACCGCTTGGTGTTGGGACGGAGTTTCCGGTTGCCACTGTGTTTTCCAGTCATGACAGAAGACATGCTCTCGCCCCCGCTTCTGTATCACGACAGTGTCTCTTCCCGCTGACATCGGGCTCACATGTCCCCTGTGCTCAACGGGGCTCTTCATGGGTCCGTGCGCACATGTAGTATGCCATTATGTACCATTGTTTGTTTGATGACTGGGTCATCTGTTTCCCCTCCGTGTCACCAAATTTATTTATGATATTTTCAAGATATTTGAGGAGATTCCTGTACTTCGCTTATGATACTGGTCCCTGTATTGTATATGTGTATGCCTCCAACTCTATTAAGACACGTAGAACCCCCCAAAAACGCTCTAACCCGCGAGACACACTCAACAGTGTGATTACAACGGCATGAGCCTTTGCGGCCACAGCGCTCAGGGCTGTGGGCCCGGCCGTTCCTTATTGGGACCTGGCGCCGGTAACAAAACCAACAAAACCAACAACAAACCATCCTGACGTCGATGCTTATTGAGTTGAATACGATATGGTCCCTCGAGTCTCGAGAGATTCACGACGACGCACCACAATTGCACGTGGGACCTTGATTACCGGCGTGAACTTACTTTCCCACGCTTGCATCGGTGTTTCCGATTCACCGACGAACTCTCGCCCACTCCTACATCTCCTTGACTGCTCTCGGAGGATTATCCTTGTCGAGCCGAAGCGCCGCCTCGGAGGAGACTGTTCTGCGCAAAGAGATGGAAGAGGAGATTGCCACCAGAGACGCCCCGTCTCCAATAGTGGTTGTCCTAGGACTTCTTTATACAAGTAAAGGTGCTGTGAAATATCAAGGTGGCTCTCTCACGATGTGAAGGGCATGAGAAGCCGTCTTAGATGCACCTATTGAATGAGGTAAGATGTCGGACAACTTCGTAGTAGCAACTCGGTGCGATTTGAATCTTCAATTGATTCCTGGGGTAGTTTCAATATCACTTTAACATCAATGCACCTGTGTGTCTTTCGTTTCAACGTATTTCCGAGACCTTTTGATTCTGACGGTGGTGCGAATCATGATGTTGAACGTGGTAGAATTCACAGAGTAGCGCTTTATTTCAACTCGGTGCTGTGGCGTGATGCTGACCGGCCTTGGATGTTTCTTTAGACTTCTCATGATGTCAGTCGAATATATATGTACAGGCTTTGTCTCTTCAGAATCGGTAGACCAGCCCCAGACACAACATGCAACCTCTCCCTGCGAATTTTCCCATAGAAACGCTGTAGGTCACGATCTTGCAGCCGAGTAACAGTTTGTACTAAGGCTTCTCATTTCAGCTCTGGACCTCTGGTTTGTCAGATTGTGCTTTCAGTATACTCAATCCCTAACATGTTCATTCAGATAATAGCTTATCTCTTGCACTGGGGACTGTTCGGGACGCTTTCTGTGCAATTGTGTGCGTCGCTCCAAGTCTGTCTCCGATGGATTGTTTCTAATTAATTCTCATTAGATCTTTACTATCTAGCTTTTCCGAAGGATAGAAAATTCATCAAATACCTTGTCTATGGCATCTACATTATCGAATTTGTCGAGACGATACTCTTCACCCACGATGCTTTTGCAAAGTTCGGTTACGGCTTCGGTGACATTGAAGCCCTAATTAGAATGGATTTTAATTGGCTTGCTGTCCCCATCATGAGTGGTGTTAGTACGTGCAACATCTTCCGCTTGTTTTTCTGTCAATAATGACGAGTGCAGTTGCATTTGTCGGGCAGGTCTTCTATGCATACCGTATTTTCATTCTATCAAAATCACGAATTGTCCCTGTATTCATTATCTGCGTACGTTTCCATGCCCATTCTTTGTGGAAGTTTAGCTCATCTATTTACAGGTGTCCCTGACCAGTTCTGTGGCAGCTATAATCACTGGCGCCTACTGTTTCCCAGAAGAGAACGTTACTGAAATCAATGACCAGAAGATGACCGTTGCTGTCGGAGTGCGTAACTGATTAATTGTTCCTCAAGTTTGTCATACCGACCCATAGGTAGATATGGTGCGGAGCCTCTGCCCTATGTGATATCATCATCTCTGTCTGCATGACTTACTACGTGAGCCCTCTCTCAGTCACTATCTTGTTTAAGACTTATACTATTTTGTAGCTTATGCGCAGCAATCCTAGTTTCCAACACACTCGAATTATGGTCTCAAACATAATTCGCCTTACTATCGAAACAGGAACTCTGACAGGTATTCAATCTCTGCTGCCCATCCACCATTGTTGGAAGATTCACACCACCTGCTTCTAGCTGTTGTTGTTCTACTCACCCTCATCCTATTTTTTGTGTTTCCTCAGCAGACATTCTACGGGACAGCATGTATCATCATTCCCAAGCTGTACGCTAATACCATTCTCATGGTGCTGAATTCGCGGATCCGAATTGTGGGTGGACGGGATACCTATACGTCGTCCGTCGATATCAGCATCACAACTAGTATGATGAGGGAGATCGCATACCAATCAACCGAAGGCACACAGCCTGCAGACAAGATTCAGGGAAAGATGTCAGTAGTCGCGATGACTCAAGACGTCTTCAATAATAAGATGGGTCAAACGAAGGTTAGTCAAGGTAGTGAATGTGCATTGTCAAAGTTGATTTTCCTCCCAGGATGAAACACAGGGCAGCACTATAAGCCTCTCAGTATAATTGATATACAGTACCTTCACACCATGTATAGCCTGAATTTCTCTCATTTTTTTAATTCACCTGGTCGCTATAAAATCTCAAATCAATCTAAATGTTACAATTTCTTGTGTTCAAATATGTCGCTTAGCTCACTTCTCTCCAAATCAAAGCACTTCCTATTTTATAAAGTCCTCTGCTTTACATTCGCTAGGCATTTCTTGGGGTCTTGTTTCAAGCATCTCTGCTTTCACCATTCACTACGGCATACGAGGACCAGTATCCCGATGGTCAGTTTGATGGTCGTCAATCCTTTGATTCTTTAGATATGGAGGACCAACCTGGCTGTACCGCTGATCTCCAATCTCCCATCTTTGCACAGGTGGCTGTGGGTGCTTGGCATCCGACACGAGCGTCTATTCTCTATCAATTCCTCATCAAATTGGCCTAGATGTTATCCCGTTCCTAAAACTAGGTCTCTTTTTCTCTTCCAGTTGAGCACGACAGCATCAGTGATTTCAAGCCGACCCCAAATACTTGTTGGTGTTTCAATCGTAGGTTCTCCTGATGAACAGGATCTTGATTTAATTGTCGACTCCCTCATCATGGATTCTTGATGGATTCATGGAATTCCCGTACCTCAAAAGACAGGAAAAGAAATATTCGTTAGTGATAGCAGTGTGTATCTTTGGGATTCGATCAAGGGTGACTGAGTGTTTTTGATTACAGACAACTACGCCCTCTCGTGATGTTCTAGTGGGCCAGACTGTGCAGTCTCATGAATAAGACTGGTCCATGTCCACTACAGACCCAGTAGCAGAGATTAAATACCTGTCATAGTTCCTGTTTCGATAGTAAGGCGAATTAGGTTTGAGACCATAATTCAAGTGCGGCAGAAACTTGTATTGCTGCGCATAAGCTACAAAATCGTACTAGAAGTATTAATCAAGATAGTAACTGAGAGAGGGCTCACGTAGTAAGTCATGCAGATAGCAATAATGATATCACATAAGGCAGAGCCTCCACACCAAATCTACCTTTGGGTCAGTACGACAAATTTGAGGGATATTTGAATCTAGTTTCTCACCCCCCCGACAATGGACAGAGCCTGTACATATATATTCAATTGTCATCATGAAAAATCTTTAAAAGAACATCCCAGGTCAGTCAGCATTATGCTACGGACAGCGTGGAAATAAAGTGATATTCTGTGCAAACAACCAAGTTAAACATCATGATTTGTTCCACCGTCGGAATCAAAAATCCCAGAAATATGTTGAATCCGAAGAAACGCTGGTGCCTTGATGTTAAACTGATATTGAAACTATGCCAGGAATCCAATGCAAAGATTACTGCACTGAGTTGCTACTACAAAGTGGCGGTGTTCAACGTCTTTCCTGACCCAACAGGTGAATCTAAGACAATTTTATGTCCATTACATCATGACAAAACCATCTTGATATTTCGCTGCACCATAATTTTATAAAGATGTCCTATGACCACCTCCATCAGAGTTGGGGGTTTCTGGTAGCAATCACTTAGTCCATCTCTCCATGGGGAATAACCTCCTCCGAGGGAGCGCTTCACCTTGACTCAACAAACATACTCCGCCGAGAACAATCAAGGAGACATAGTAAAGAAGTCCTGCTAGGATAACCTTCCTTAGCGACAGGGCATCTCTGGTGGTGATCTGAGATCTCTTCACGCGTCCATCTTTTTTTTTTTTTTTTTTTTGGCAGAATGACCTCCTCCGAGATGGCATTTCAAATGTATTCCGCTGAGAGCAGTCAAGGAGAGGTGGAGGGTGAGTTAGCCTAGGATTTGATTGAGTGGAGGGTCGGAACTTGAAAATAATGACAGCCAGAATCCGGCTTTGCATTCCAGATTTGGAGTTCACTCTCTCCACGACGTTGCATTGTCCCTCGCATGCTCCTCAGGACATATTCTTAAGATCTAGGATGATATTACAGACTCTCAAACACTATGTGACATGTCCATACATAGATCATAGCCCATAGTTGACCATGAATGTGAGGAGCATCAAGACTGCCCTCAGCCCTGGCAATACCGGAAGTCATCTGGATACATCTCGCAATGTTATTTCAGTAACTCCTCATCAAAGATGGCCATATTCCTATGTTTGGCACACCTCTAGAGATCGGTCTCAACCCGGTTACTTGACATATAGTAGGTCCTTGTTGCAGAAGGTATCAGGTGATGTGGTAGATGTAGAATGATCCTTGGAGGGATATACAATACATTGTTCTGAAATAAGAGTCGATTATGTGCTTTGAGGCATTGAAGAGATAAGGAGAGGGGTTAGTTGCTATGTATTTTGGGACGCGATCATGGCACATGCCCACCATTCCAGTTCGGTCATCACATCTTTCAGGTAGTACTCGACCCCCCTCTTCTGCCTCACGATCTAATTCCAGACTCTACATGATTTGAACAGCTTTTCTTGATACGGAGTCATTGGAAATGGCATTCTATACATGATGGCCATGATCTTATATAGGTCACACTCGAGAAGACAACTTACATCCAAAACCATATATCAATTCAAGAGAATTTGCCAGTAGACTTGGCTTTTGAACCTGAGCACCTTGGCTGCTTTGCGTTTCATGGCTTCAAGCATCTACTGCCATGTTGTGCACTTCATGCTATGATATGTACATACCGCTACAAGGGACATGTGCCTTGCTGGCCGAGCGTATACATGTAAATTCAACCGCACCTATCAGGCAAGTATGGACCTCCTCATGGTCGAAGAAGCATAGCAGACCATGGTGTCGGAGGTCCCATCAGAAACTCCCCATGGCAAACACCAATCTCTTCCAAAACACACTCGAGCTCTTTCTCTTTCGACGTCGCCTAGTTTCCTCTAGAATCTGTTATTGGTATTTTATGGGTATGGGACGTCGACGTTCCCTGCATCGATCATGTTTCAGGAAGCTGGAAAAGGCTAGCGTCTGTATGGCTCAGAGGCTCTTCTGCAAGGGTTGTGGTCTGACTTGGCATATACCCCCTTCAGGGTGCAGTTCTCTCGATCAGGCTGTACATGGTATGAAAATACTGTCTATCAATTACACTGAGAGGCTTATAGTGCTGCCCTGCAGTTCATCCTTGGAGAAAATTTAACTTCGACAAAATACGTGAACTACCATGACTAACCTTCGTTTGACCCATCTTATCATTGAAGACATCTTGAGTTATTGTGACCACTGGCACCTTCCCTTGAATCTTGTCTGCAGGCTGTGTAGCTTCAGTTGATTGGGATGTGATATCCCTCATCATAGTAGTTGTGATGCTCATATCGGTGGATGACATATAGGCATCCCATCTGCCCACAATTTGGATCTGTGAATTCAGTACCACGAGAATTGCATTGGCATACAACTTGGGTGCAATGGCAGCTGTTGCTACATAAAAGGTCTCATGAGGAAACACAAGAAATAAGATGAGGCCCAGTAGAACAACAACGGCTAGGAGTAGGTGCTGTTAATCTTCTGACAACGGTGGGTAAGTGGTAGATATTGGATACCTGTTATAGTTCCTGTTTCAATAGTAAGACGAATTAAATTTGACACCAGAATTTGAGTTCATCAGAAACTAGTATTGCTGTGCATAAGCTACAAAGTAGTATAAGTATTAATCAGGATATTAACTGAGAGAGAGCTCACATAGTACATCATACAGATGGCAATGATGATATCACATAGGGCAGAGGCTCCGCACCAAATCTACCATGGGTCAGTGCAACAAACTTGAGGGCCATTTAATCAGTTACTCACACCAGAAGTAATGGAAATCTTCCGGTGATTGAGTTCAGTGATGTTGTATTCTGGGAATTCGTAGGCAGCAGTGATTATAGCTGCCACAGAACTGGTCAGGGACACCTGTAAATAGATGATCTAAATTTCCACGGAGAAGGGGCATGCCAGAAACGAACACAGATAATGAATAAAGGGACAATTCGCGATTTTGATAGAATGAAGATTCAATATGCATAGAAGACCTAGCCGACAAATGCAACTGCACTCATGAATATTAACAGGAAAAGGAATTGAAAATATCGCACATACCAACACCACTCATGATGGGGACAGCAACCCAATAAAAATGCAGTCCCATTAGGGCTTTGATGTCACCGAAGCCATAACCGAATACCGCAAAAGCATCGTGGGTGAAGAGCATCGTCTCAACAAACTCGATAATGTAGATGCCATAGACGAGGAATTTGATGAAATTTCTGTCCTTTGGGAAAGCTAGATAGTAAAGATCTAATGAGAATTAATTAGAAACAATTTATTGGAGACAGAGTTGGGGCGACGCACACAATTGCACAGAAAGCGTCCCGAAGAGTCCCCAATGCAAGAGATAAGCCACGATCTAAAGGACCGTGTTAGGGTTTGGGGATACTGAACGCACAATCTGACAAACCAGAGGCCCATAGCTAAAATGAAAAGCCTTAGTGCATACTACTACTCGACTTCAAGATGGTGGCTTACAGCCTTTCTATGGGAAAACTTTCGGGGATGGGTTGCATGCTGTGTCTGGGGTTGTTTTACTGATTCTGAAGAGGCGGAACATGTACATATATTTTTGGCCGTCATCGTGAGAAGTCTAGAAAACATACAAGGTCGGTCAGCATCATGGCACAGACCCCTAGTTGAAATAAAGTGATACTATGTGCTTTCAACCGTGTTCAATATCATGATTTGTACCACCCTCAGGATCAGAAGATCCCCAAAATATGTTTGAGCAAAAGAGATGCTGGCACGTTGATGTCAAATTGATATTGAAACCGCTACCCTGCAAACCAATTTGATTGTGAGAAGAAAGAAGATAATCACATTGCTACTACAACATCATCTGTTAGGTCCGACATATATCCTCATCCAAGAGACTCTATTTTAAGGACAGCTTCTTATGCCCAAAAAAAATGCATAATGAGAAAACCTTTACTTGTATAGAGAACTAGGACCTGAGCCTCCATCGGAGATGAGATGTCTCTGCTGGCAATCTCCCCATTCATCTTTTTGCACAGAACAATCTCCTCCAAGGTGATGTATCACCTGAACAAACCTATTCTGCTGAGGGCGGTCAAGGAATGTAGAAATGTGTGAGAGTTCATCAATGAAGCAGAAAGATAGATGCAAGTGTGGGAAATTAACTTTTCAATCCGGTAATCAATGCCCCCCCTCCACATGCAAAGTCTCCAGTTGTCGTTCCTCCCCTACTCTGACTTTGACTAGCACTCTTTGCATATCGGCTTGGACTTGAACACTGACCTTGCGAGATGCAGCTCATCTGAATACGACACCTCTTCCCAGAGAACATCCTGATAGTCATATTAAAAGGAGACAGAGGGCTCAGTAGCTGGAAGAGAAGTGGCCAGTCAGGTCACATAAGTAAGAGAACAAACAACCTACACGAGTAAGGGATCCTGTGAGATTCACCGTTCATCGAGAATCCAGGATGATAAATCATGATGACGGCTGCAAGCAAGGCAGCGGACATTCGGTCCAAACATGGATGTGGCTTAGGACTATCAACACCATACATGTGTATGTAGCCTAGTGTAATCACCAATTTCTGCACCAGCTTTGACTCCTGGAGATGAAATGGCGGTATATCCTACTTATGGTCGTTCACTGGAAGCCAAAAAATCTGAATGTTTTTTCTATGCTTTACTTTGGTTCTATTGTTCACCGGATGCATGGAAAGACGAGTTAATAATTCTCTCCCCATGCATTAGGCTGAACCATGATACAATGCCCTCGTCATCCGCACTATCATTCCATCTTTCATTCTTCTTCTCACACACTAGCAGTCCTGCTGCCTCAGTATAATTCATCCCAGAAGTCATTCCGAAAATCCCGACCGCATTATAGTCTAACAGTACAACAGTCAATGCACATGTTCAGTTCATGGGGTGGGTACTTCATGATACATGCAGTCTCCATAACCACAAGGAACCCCTGGTTTACTTATGGGAATTGAGGGACACGTGTCATTTTCATTCCAAGTATCCTAACGGAGTGAGCACCAATCTGCTTCTGTTAAGAATACATGTGCCTAAGTAGAAAACAATGAGTAACACTTCAATTATTACCTTAGATATTCTTGAGAGTATTGCGAGAGAATTGAGGTTCAATTACCTAAGAGAACTTCGTAACAAGTCAACAAGCACTAGGCGTAGCTGAAGGAGTCCCAACAAGTGCTAGGCATAATCGGTAGCGAGTAGATCGGCAAGCGCTTGGGGTAACCGGAAACTATCACTTAAGTTCACACAAGTAGTGGAGGTTCAATAGAAGTAGATTCGATGCCCTACAGGCATATGCACTCAAGAATAAATACAGAAGGTATTATACTGGTAGTTTCTAGTAGATTCTCGAGAAAGAATAGTAAAGAAAGAAAAAGAAAATCCTGGAACATTCAATATACTTCATACAGGTCATGTAGCTTAATATGGTAATGATGTGGTGGCGTAGACTGATCCCTAACAGAGCCCCCCCAGTCTACACATACCTGGAAGAATAGAAGTTGTAAGCGAAAATAGTAAGAGACAATACTGAGGCATACTTTCTAGTCCAACAATAATTTTCCCATCATTTCCATGATGTCCTCAATGTCCTGGTCTTTCATTTCGAAGTCTCTTTTGGGCTTGATCATAGGCGATACGAGAGTACTGGTCATGGAGGTGCTGTTGTCTGGATAATTGGTGATGAGACATGGCAGGCTTTCGAAAAAGTCGGTGCAAGAGTATTGAGGATGGTAAGGAAAATGAATAAATGTGGCAATATCTGGGTACCAGATGGGTGAGTGAGGAATGTAGCATGTGAGAGACGAGGTGTCATCCGCTTCGTAGTAGGAGTTGATCTCTTCAACAGTCATACCATGTTTACGTGCCTCTGCAAATACCTTGTTGGGCAAAACATGGAATAGGAACTCATCCCATTTCAATCCAATAAAAGCACCCCAGTTGAGTCGAGCGTCGAAGCCTTTAGAGATGCTGTGGTTAATGTGAGAGGCGAGCCACACAATGGTGCGTCACAGAAACTGTTGGAAGTTGATCAAGGCAAGGTGCAGATCATCACGAGATTCGCTGGAGAGAGCGAAAAGATAGTTGGGGAGGCACTGAAGCTGGAGGATACCGACCTCACATACAGCTTTAATCCCAAGCTCTTTGTAGGCAAATTCAGGAATAGTAGTAGGTTGTTGTCCTTTGCCCGAATAGGGAGTGATGTTGTGGATGGCAGCAAAGACAAGGTCTGATAGGCTTTGTACCACTGACCATGCCGCTGCACCGAATGGATACGATACACGGTACTTGGTCTTGTCACCCAGCTTGGAGGAGACGATATGCTTATCGAGCAAGGATTTGAAGACGGTGTCATCTTTTAGGATGCTTTCGAGGAGAAGGATAAGGATGGGATGGTGAATTGCTGTTTGTAAAGCATGAAGATAATGTCCATGGTCAAAGGTAGTGATAGCGTTTGAAATCTGCGAGGCCATGCTAAAATTATCCTGGTCAGGGTATTATTACATGTAAGGTAAACAATACTTGCTTGAAAATTTAGACTTTCTTGATGAGAATGGATGCACAAGGTTTGGAATGGAGGACAAGTGTTTGGATTAAGCTACCGGTGAGGATGGAAAAGAATGTAGTTGTTTAGAGTATTTATATGGAATTAATACTGCTGTCTCTTGCACGAAGGTAGTAGAAGTTTCTGAATTTTTTTGAGACAAAGGAAGCTATGCAAGCCAGATTAGGACATGGATTCGAGGGACGCATTGGTATGTGGCATATTGTGAAATACTTACCACTTGCTATCGGCATTTCATCCCGATTGTGACTTAAACCAGTTTTCTAGAATTTGAGGTCTTAGTTCTTCCTTCATTTTCCATTTGTCCTCATTCTCAGGTAATCCGGACCATCTTATGCGATATTTCTTGATGTGCCTGTGTTTTCCCGAAGCTTTAAACATCTTTTCTCCAACAATTTGCTCAACTTTGACCTCTGGTAGCTGTTCAAAATTCTTCCAGTTTAACTGCTTCGATGGTCGCTCCCCAAATTCCTCGGGGGATGGGTTGTATTTCTCGAGGTGAGCTATATTGAGAATGGGGTGAATGCCATAGGATGCCGGTAGCCTTAAGTGGTAAGTCACTGCACTGATCTTTTTGATTATCTCGAAAGGTCCATTGTACCTCATTAGCAGTTTCTTGCCTCGTCCCTTGATGTCTCTCAGCAGTTCCAAGCTATGCGGATTTAATACCATGAAATCACCTTCTTCAAATTCGGTCAACAACCTCCCATTGTTGTAATATCTTTGTTGAAAAGCCTGACTCAATTTCAATGCTTCTTTAGCTCGCAATCTAGTAGCCTCAAATTGTTCTATCATATCTACTGCCTTGTCACTCTCGTGAGACTTGTGAATTTGATCAGCCTTTCCTCCATTTGTTACCGTGTCTCCTAGCAAACGAGGAATATATTCAGGTATAGTAAGCAGAGTGGACTCAGTGGTTGGTAAGTATCCATACAATAAGTAGGCAGGGGAAAATCTGGTGCTGGTATGTGGCGTCATATTGTATGACAAAGCAAGTCCATCCAAGTATTTGTCCCAGTCATCATGTTCTGGTCCAATATATGCCCGCAAAGCTATTTCGAGTCCTTGATTCAAAACCTCGGTCTGGCCATCAGCTTGAGGATGATGAGCTGTCATTAGAGCTCGTTTCATGCCCAAAAGCTTACAGACCTCCTTCCAAAACCCATGTCGCCATCTTGCATCTCGGTCAGTAATTATTTGAGAAGGGATTCTGAATTTGGATATGATGTTTTTGAAGAACAATGCAGCAGTGACGTTGTCCGTGATATTGGTGGTGCAAGGAACAAAGGTAGCAAACTTGGTAAGCTTGTCAACAATTACCAAAATGTTATCATACCCTGATGATCTCGGTAGCTCAGGGATAAAATCCATGGATACAACGTCGAAGGGTTGTGTAGGGATAGGAATGGGTTGCAGGAGTCCTACGGGACCATGGCGACAAGGTTTAGACTTCTGGCAGATATCACAAGAATTAATATATCTCTTAAGATCCTGAGACATACCTGGCCAGTAGTGAGTAGCGGCTAACCTGTTGTAACATTTGTGATATCCGCCATGTGTGGATTCCATAACCGAGTTATGGATTTGATCCATGATTCGCAATTGCAATTCTTTTGGCATGCACAGCCTGCTATTCCCATTATGGTCCTCGAAATAAAGCAAGCCTTCATCTGAATACAGGTATTGAGGAAAGCATGGTGTGATGTGAGATTTGGGGTCCTGTAGAGAAGTGAGGACTTCGGAGAAATGGCTGTCTCATTGGTAAGCCTTTCTCCATTCTTCTATCTCTTTCGAGCCTAGCCCCACAAGTAACACATAATTGCGAGCACAGGAAAAATGAGCAGAAGCCAAAATCTTATTGTTGTGTGTAATATGAATTTGTCCAACATCAATAGCGAGGTCCCTCTGATGTACCGATTCTGACACAACAAATTTTGACCCTACCGTAAGGAGTTTTTCCTTGAAATGCTCCCCAAGTTCTTGGAACATGTCCTTCATAGGATCGTCTTCCCATCCAGGTTTGCTGAGATCAATGGGTATGGTAATATCTGAGAGGGGCCTGTCTTGAGGAGGCAAACATCTTCTTAGTCGAGAAATAGGGTCGACGTTGGAATGCACTCTCCCTGCTCGATGGACAATGCATAGATTAGGGTATGCTGAGAACATGGTTCCCCAAGTAAGAAGTCTACAGTTTATGTTTTGAAAGGTTTTGCTCCATGTGAGTGCGGTGTGATCTGTGATAGCCAGAATCTGCTCACCTTCAATATAAGGCTGGAATTTAATCAGTGCTTCTTTGAGGGCTAGAGCTTTGTGTTCAGTAGGAGAATAGTTCCTTTCTGCTGACTTCAATACACGTGACCAGTAGCAGACTACGTGTTCCACATAGACGGTAGTTTTCTCAAACTCGACTGCCCAGTTCTTGGTAGTAGGTACGTCATTGAATTCTTTAGAAATCCTGGCAACAAATTGCAGGACTGATTCTCCTTTATCGAAGGTGTTCTTTAGGTGATCATAGACATGAGTACCTTTGAGATCTTGTATTAGTATAGGCTGAACTTGTTGAAGAATACCAGCCAATCCGTAGTCGCAAGCGTCAGTGTATACCCGATAAGGAAGGCCTCAAATGGAGTATCCTCGTATGGGAGCATGCGACAGTACTTGCTTGCACAAATTGAAGGCTTCTTCGTGAAGATCTGTCCAGGACCATGCTGTTTCCTTTTTCAAAAGCTGAAAGAGAGGGTGAGCAAGCCATGCATAGAAAGGTATGTAAGCCAAAAAAATACACCATCATACCTAAGAATGTTTGCAGTTCGCTGATATTCCGAGGAGTTTCCAACATGAGGATGGCTTCAACCTTTTCTTTGTGGGTTGACATTCCTAATCTGGAGACCTTTTGACTGAGTAGTAGGAGCAACTGATACGCAAAATGGCATTTCAGTAGCGACAGAGTAATACCCGCATTCTGAATGGCATGTAAAACCTTATCAATATGCGTTAGATGGTCCTCAAACGACAGTGAGAAGATAACAATATTGTCTATGTAAACCAAGGTGAATATCCATAGGAACGGTGCTAGAATGTTCTGCATAACTCTTTGGAACACGCTAGGACCGTTTCAATACCTGAAGGGCATCTGCGTGAATTGCCAGAGTCTGCGGTGGCATCGGAAAGCTAGTTTTTCATGAGAATCATCTTGTACGATTAATTGCATGAATCCAGAGAGTGCATCGAGTGTGGTAAGCCATTGTGAACCACTGAGTGCTTGCATTATATCTTCCTGTTTAGGTAGAGGAAATTTGTCAGGAATAACAAGTGCGTTTAGTTTCCTATAGTCAATTACCATTCTGGGTTTTCCGTTCTGGTAGACTATGAATGCTGGAGCCGCCCATGGACTCTCAGATGGTTCAATTACCCCAACCTGAATCTAAGCGTCAATTTGCTTATCCATGACTTCTCGGTTGGCTGGAGAAACTGGGAATGGTGGCAAGGAAACAGGTTGTGAGTTTGGTTTCAAGCAGATATCTACATGGGCATTATGAGTTCCTAACCTGCCGTCTAGTCTGAACACTTGTTGATTCCACATAATCACTTCTTGTAGTTGCAGAGTCTGTTCTTTGGTTAGTTGAGGAGAAAGATCTAGGGTGCTCAGTATATCCAACGAAGCTACAGATTCTGGAGGGCTTTCAGCAGTCTTGGGTCCCCCTTCAATAGGTTCAGAGGCTGAGGGGTCATCGGGTTCAAAAGTGTTGTGTTGCACTTTAGAAGTAATTTTGGATTCACTTTGGATCATCTGGCTTGACTTCCCCATGGGGTCAGCTCCTGTGAGCTGTGCCATAATTAATTCACGTATTAGAATGGCTCTTGTTTGCCTTGCAGCTGTTTTCACAGAATTTTCCTCCCTGTCAAGCCAATTCCTCGCGTTGTGAGCTTTTCCAACTATTTGTCCCTTGCTGATAGTAATAGGGGAGTCTGAGAAATTGGAAATGTGCAAGAAGGGCTGTTCCAAGGATATAAGAGAATCAGGTGAGCCAAAGAATTGTTGCTGGTTCGAATCTTGACTGATTTTTTGTTCGACAAATATATCGTTATACTTGGGCCAATCTCCCATCTCTATTGGAACCTTTGAGCTAGATTCAGGTGGAATGACTATACAATTTGCGGCACGAATTTCACCTTTGCTTTGTCTCCTCTTTTGCCTTTGACATGACTTTTTCAGCCAATGATGCATTCAATTCTTATTCAAATGGCTTAACTTCTCTGGCAAAATGTGCACCTTGAAGATGTGGCCCTCTAGATCGACTGTCGGTGGAGCCGTGGAATTTTCAACTTTGATTTTGCATCCTGTATCCCCGAACGTGAGATAACTGCTACCCTCTCTCCACAGGATGGAAATAGAGTACTGATCGGCAAAATCATTGCCAAGAATAAAAGGTGCAGTCATTCCATCAACTATGTAGGCATCCACGTTCATTTTGACAGGACCTTCTTTTGTTTCGAAGTATAAATCAAGATTGACATATCCTGAAATAGTAGAGTTTCCTGTTACCTGAATTAAGTTAATTTTCTGACCCATATGTACCTTAGGTCTTGAAGATAAACCTTGTAATGTGTCTTGTGAAATGAGAGTAATATCAGATCCTGAGTCGACTATAATGGAGAGCATGTCCCTTTCAACACCGTTTATTCTGACGGTTGTGGCCGTGGCTCTGCTTCCAAGAAACGTGCAACCGAAAGGTCAGGACATATATTTCTTTAATTCAACTAGAGATTTACTGCTCTCACTTTTAGATGAATCAGTTTTGACATGGAAAACTCTTCTAAAGTGCTGTTGAAGTTTGTCCAAATACCGTCGCTGCTTGCAATTGAGAGATTGAAGATCTGGGGAAGAGAGGTAGCTGGCGCATGAAGTGTCTGGTGGAGTTTCAGGTGTCAGTACTTCATCGGTAACCTTGTTATCTGAAACCAGTCCTTCCTTATTTTCTGAAGTTTCCTTTCAAGCTGACAAGTCTTTTTTCTCAATTTTGCTAGGCATAGCAAGTCTACACATGCAATTGGTTGACTGGTGATTATCTTTGAAATCCTGTTCGGCCCCCAACTCATAAAATAGCTCATCGTACTCATCTTGAGCTTTCAATTCTGAAATGTCGGCTTCTGCTAGGCGAGTTCGAGCAGTTCTCATGCCTTTGTCGTGATGCTTGCATTCAGAGTCCCAGTGCTCACCGCTTCCACAAAGACAACAAGGTCGAGCACCTACGTCTTTGGGTGCCTTGTGCCTTTGCGTCTTGGTGTTGTCGTCTCTGGGAAATGGAGGTTTAGAGTTTTGACTGGAAGCTCCTATCATTTGTGTGTATGAGTTGCGGTAAGGAATGGATTGCCTGTCTTGATTTGCACGTAGCTCATATGTGTTCAGGGGACAATTTTGATAGTTTGGATCTAATCAAAGGAGCTGATCTTCAGGGAAGTGTATGCTTGCTTGGAATTCAACTGTGGTCTTATATAATTGCGTAGTAAGTACCATATTCCAATTCAATGGTGCTCCATCCGTAACTTGTGTGATTATTTCTGAATCAGTAAGCTCAAAAGCTGTATTCAACACGTCCGCCTTTCGGATATAGTATTTGCTGGGGGATTTGCGCAAGAATCCTTGCTGTCGATACGTGGTTTGACGAGCTCTATCTTTCTGCTGTTCCCACCACCGTCTGTTTAGGTAATAATCTGAGATTCCCTCACGAAGCGTCGCCCAATTCTGTTCTAGGTTGAGGCAATAAGGAAGGGGTGACGAGTAATACCATCTTTCTGCTTCACCATTCAGACGTTTAGGAATTATGTGCCCTAGATCATTAAATACTGAATCACTCATAGCCGCAAGATCATTGACCTTCAATAGCCAAGACATAATGGTATCCTGGTTTCCATCCCAGGAAGGTACATCTGACATCTTGAGCTTGGTGTCGAAATGAATGCTGGAATTTACAGTGCGGGGTGAATGATTATGGTGGATCGGCTTGTGCGAAGACTTCCAGGGTGATCCTCTATTCTCTGGGTCGCTTGGATCGGAATCCGGGTCACTAGGTGGGTTATTGCCCTCATCTGAAGAATTGTTACCTTCCTCCGACTCAATTGGAGATCTTAGCTGATACGATGCAGCTTGGAGACTCTTATGTCCTCGAGGACTAAAACCATGCGATCTATTCGCTTTTGTGTTTGCTTTTAGCGATGATTGACCCAATATTTCCGCAGCCCTGGTTGAGTATTCTGAAGTGTGCCTGTTACTAGGACGATGCTCTCCTTCTCCTGTGGCTGCACGGCATACCCCCCCTGGACTCCAGTCAGAATAACTTCAACGAGTTGGTTTTGACTTATGAGTCTTGAATTGTGAGAGAGGAGGAGCAGGGTGAGTGTCATCTTCCACTTTAACATGCACATTACAATGAGTGTCTCGCTTCGCAGCCAGTACTCTGTCATGAAGATTTCTACGAGTCGTGAAAGTTTCCCAGTCATATACTGCGTCGAGCATATATAAAAAGTGCTCGATGTGAATGCGGTAGTGCAAGGCGTAAATCTCAAAGTTGTTAACCATTAATCCTTTTCCCAAAGGCAGGCCCCATGTCAGTACCTCCAGGTTGTCATAACCGAATTCAGTGAGCGCTTGTACTGCGACTGCATGCTTGGTGAGGAAGATGGAGCATAGGTCCTGATAAGCTTGCTCCCTTAGTTGGTACGCCATTTCCTTAGTGATGGTTCCACAGGCTAATACACTTTGCAGCAGATCATCTAGCTTTGCAGTCTCATCGTGAAAGGTTTTAGTATACTGATTATAAGTCAATGCTTGGGCAGATCGTAAGCTGTACCCCATCTTCATGCCAAGCTTCAAGATCTGAACAATATGTTCCTTCCGCTCACGCAGGTTGGAATGGCGCTCAAAGGATACTAATGAAATGCAAGTAGGCCAGGGTTGATGAACTGATTGTACATCCTCCTCATCTAACTCACAAGGTTCCACTGGTGTAACTAATGGAACTAGAGTGTCTGGAAAGGTGAATGCGGGAGGATCCGGCATTGGCGGCAAGGTGGACAACTCTTCAGGGTTGGCAGATGGGACTCGCGAGGTAGAATCCAACATCGTGTATTGAGAGTTTCGCCCGTAGTAAGAGGATAAGTTGGTTGATAATGGAATGAGAACCGAAGTACAAAGTTTGTATTCTAGGTAAGCACTATGTGTCCACCACTGTTAAGAATATGTGTACCTAAGTAGAAAACAATGAGTAACACTTCAATTATTACCTTAGATATTCTTGAGAGTATTGCGAGAGAATTGAGGTTCGATTACCTAAGAGAACTTCATAACAAGTCAACAAGCACTAGGCATAGCTGAAGGAGTCCCAACAAGTGCTAGGCATAATCGGTAGCGAGTAGATCAGCAAGTGCTTGGGGTAACCGGAAACTATCACTTAAGTTCACACAAGTAGTGGAGGTTCAATAGAAGTAGATTCGATGCCCTACAGGCATATGCACTCAAGAATAAATACAGAAGGTATTATACTGGTAGTTTCTAGTAGATTCTCGAGAAAGAATAGTAAAGAAAGAAAAAGAAAATCCTGGAACATTCAATATACTTCATACAGGTCGTGTAGCTTAATATGGTAATGATGTGGTGGCATAGACTGATCCCTAACAGCTTCCCAGTTGCTAGTACATTTAGAGGTATGTACTCTTGCCGGAGTGTCGGGACCTCTAAGCGAGCAGCATTGTTAACCCCATGAGTATTTGATGGTTCTTTCATAAGGAATAGAGTCGTTAACAGTCTCAGGCCCTGCATGCAGTGAATTACGGGCTATTTTCATGCACTGGGCGATCAAAATGTCACTGACCATGTATTCATTCTCAGATGCGACTAATCAATAATGTCCGTAAGATCAAGGAAACTGGTCAGTTGGTGGAAGCCTCCTGCATGCTTACTATCGGACCATTAACTGGGATCGGTCAGTGGATGGAGGAGAAAAACAATGTTTAGAGAGAACGATTCTGAGGAGGAGTGTGTGGATATTAATTGCTGTAAACCCAGCACCTCTTGCAAATAATTTGTCACCAGACAGCATGGGATGATGGATATCAATGTATGTTATCCGGCCAGGGGGAGGACCGACTCGTAAGGCCTAGATCACAGTGAGCAGATTGTTCAGTGACAAAGTGAGTAGACACTACTACCATGGTATCGATTAGGATGAAACTCAACGTGGTTGCGACTTATGTTAAGGGTAATGCAGTGCATTGGCGTCTCAATAGTAACAGGTACTATAAAGCCCGACCTCTGCGCATGCCAGCAAAGGCTCCGCATAAATGGCTGGTTGTCAAAGCCCATCGAGAGTCTGCTTTTGCTTTGTCACCACTATTTCCTTCTTCACCGTCTTTCTGGCTTTATGGATCTCCCAAGCTCTGAGGATATCCGCTGCCAACAGAGGACCCGCTTCTACCTTTAATTATGTCCCATTTGACCAGGGCCTCGAATGAAGACGGGTATGAGTTTGTGCTCATTCATTGACACCTATGTCTCACCCCTGACTAAAGATATATGTTGATGCTATGTTGACATCAGTTGACTTTCCTGGCATGACTATGGTGGTGGAGTGGTCTGTCGCTATCGACCAGTGCATGACCAATAGTTGTACAACAGTCAACATTTTTGTTGACGCCACGACGCAAGTTTTCTTCCATGACTCTCGCAAAGGCAGTATGTATGCTAATCCAATACTTTCCAGCAATTCAAATTATGCCAGTTCAGATGCCTACGATAACAATGTGTCCATAAATCCTACCTTGGTGTTGAGTGGATACTATATTAGAAAAAACGGGCTTTGGAAACCACAGACTAGGCAGGGTCCTGTGCGCACTGAGATGCATGTGTTCACGTCCTACTCCTACACCCCAGGTCTCAAGGGCTACCGTTGTTCAGGTCTTTTCTGTTACCCTTTCGATTGGTATGTAATGTGTGTTCTTCCAGTGATGAGTATGAGCATCAAGCTGAGTGTTATACGACCTAATTCTCCCGGTATATCAGTTACCGTGCATACACATCGTTCTTTGGTCAAGAGGCATTGACAAATAGAGCTGCTCCCCTTGGTATCATGACCAAGTCTGGATCTGTAGTGTAACTTATTTCTCTTCTCTTCCATTATACATTTGCCTAATAGAATTTCTCAAGCGGCCTTGAGATGATGATACCTCGTATTCATGACGACGAAGCAACCGTGATCGTCCAACGCACCACCATCATCGTTGCATACTGTCTGATCCTCATCATCACATTCTGTCTGTACTCTCTCCCTGAATCTGCTTATGGAGTGTGCTAACCTGTTAAACCTTCGGTCCATGGATAGGGTTAATCACTCTCATGATCACCCTCCTCACAATCACCACTGTCATCTTCCGTTTCCAACAAAAGAATGAGATCATCGCCGTCCCCATTTGGACAGTGTTTGCCGGTATCCAACTATGATCGTTGATGCCTGGTGTACTGGAAGGGTTTGGTATGTCATTTCTCGTCTTTCAAGAGGCGTCAACTCAAATCCGCTCGGTGCATCTAGGGTGTATCCTCGGTATGTCCAGCGTTATCATATTGATCACTGATCACAGTGACTGATTTATTTACTCCCTACACAGATATTTTGGGACTGCTACCATGCCTCGTTCTTCTATCGATCTCTGTTCATACATCCTACTACTCAGATCTTAAAACTCCCTTAGCAATCCGTTGATACGACTGGAACGTATCCACCTGTAGATTTTGCGATTTGTATAATATATGCATATCCGATCTATACTGTACTTGACTATTAAAGAGCTAGGATTGAGCCTCCGGATCGCTAGCTAAAGCTACTGTCTGGCAACAGTGAATATATTAAGTGAGATTGGGACTTAGGAACGATATCGCGATGAGTCTGACCTACCCGCCTAATATAGACCACTAACAGGCGAATAAACACCGTAATAGTTCCTGTTGCCAGCTAGCAAATAAACCAGGAGTATGGATATACGAGTACGCTGTGAATGGTTATGATAGCAAGCAAAGTTGGTGTTCCATATAGAATATCTGACCCCATCGGTAGGGACACGGAAAATACAATTGAGTCTAGACAAGATCGCTAGGGTCGCCTCACTGATGTGAATATACTATCTGCCGATCGATCGTCTCGGAGTATTCTATTTGATTGTGTTGCATCAGAATAGTTCTAGTTGGGTACAGCTTATAGTGGTCACCTAATCATGAATCCACATGAAGCCCGGTGACATATGGGTAACCACGTTGTTCTGACGACGCAGCAGTAGGAATTCCGGCTGCGAGACAACTAAGTTAATATATTTGGTCTGGAATCTGGGAACAAACGTAGCTAGAACAGGTTGCATAGCAAGGAGATATAATATGCTGATTTAGGTTTAACCGGTAGTAGTTTACATTATGTAGTATGACTAAATAGCCAAGGCCACATGGACAGTCAGTAGTATATAAGTACTATACCTACAAATAAACGGGATGCTTTGCCACCCCAGAGTTTTAGCCATATAGCACAGTAGCTAAGGTTGAATTGCACGGAAGTAATACGAGCCTTGGACGAATAGCATATAGCTAAGTCCACCAACGAATAGAAAGCACATAACTTGATTTAAATAATCCCGCGAGTCACAGAGACCGCTATATATTCGCAAGAAACCAGAAGTGAAGAGGCATAGAAGCCGATATAAACCAGTGAGCTAGGGATAGCGGCCAGTGCGCCCATATATCAGTCAGTGAACTGGAAAACAAGGCAAGAGCCAATTTAGCTTCGAGAATTTGGAGTCGACTCAGTACTCTGAGAGTGAAGTCGATTTTAAAACGAACATATTTGATTCTACTATACCACTATACAATCCATCCCTCATATTCTCGCTTTGTTGAAGTCCGAATTGACAGATTTATCCCTTTTGTTGAAGTCCAGAAGGTTGAATATACAGAAAACTTATACTATTCAGTTTGCAGGGCCTTCTATCGGTCTCGAAACACCCAAACTTACATATATTGGTGATTGTGAAGCGCAAGGATTGCTTGAGTTGAGTAAATACAAGTTACACTTCGTATATATTTCGATTCTAGTTATCGTCGTACGGTTACCGAGCACATCACCGTATGATAGGCCATTGCGATGATTAGTATATACATATTCGTTGACCCTGACGACCCATCTCGCAGGGCGTTAACTTGGAGTGAATTAGGTTTATTTTCTTTGTTGACGTGATGCGATGATATCTGATGGCCTCCCAGAGAATACCTTACATCAGCCTGCTGTTTGTTTGGAATTCGATATATACCCCGAGTTGAGAGAGGGGATGTCGTATGTCGGAAGTACTTAGTCTTGAAGTGCCTATCGGAGTGTTCAATCATGAACACCCCAGACCTGAAGGAATTGGATGTATCAAGGCTGCATTCCATGTAATGAAGGAAAACGAAGATCCAAGTGTGCATAAGTATAAAATGCCGCCTCTGTACTGTGTACATGTATATCCAACACGCACTTTTGAGAAAAAGTTCCAGAGTGAAATAACCCCAGCTTCAAGCTTCGTGCATACCAAAAAACTGAGAATTTTTAACACATTGGTCGCATACCATTGGTAGACATTCGTCTGCCAAAGCGGAGTAACACAAAAAAGGAGGAGGTCGATCCCTATGGAGAGGAGCTGAATTAACATGCAGGTCAAGTGTTGTAAGGGATGCGGATTACTTACGGACCGCTTAGCTATGTCACAATTTCTTTCTTGCTTACATATGGCTTGCTGCGACTACATATGGGCCGTTTCGGCTCTTTTCCATCTTAACCTTTACATTCTACCATGCTTTTGTGTCTTTGACTTAGCTTTCTTCTGGGAATATACACCCGACTCATACTCATTTCTAGGTTGAAGACCCATCGTATGGCAGAACCTTTACAAGTGTGCGACGCCGGGAATTCGCCACAAGAGCCACTGTCAGAGGTACCACGGTATTCAACTCAATAAACATCGACGTCCGGGAGGAGAAGTAAATTAAGTGTTGGCATCTATATATATGTCCGCACCATCCATGCTCACAAGAGCCATTATTGAGAAAAGTAAATACGGTCCGTAGTAAGCCCCCAGGACTCAAACCCGGTGCGTCACGCATATCCAACAGGCTACGATAGACCTGCGGGTAACAAAGAGCGAGACAGCAAACTTGAAAGGAGAGATTCATCCCTAGATAGATGTCCTTTAGGACTGTCTCTGGGACGAGGTGCTAAACGAGTAGGATGGTACTCACTTGATCCATGGACAAAGGAAGGACTGTGATCGGGAATTGCGAACTCGAGCATAGGCGAGGAAGAAAAAGATGATTCTCGTGTAGTAACGTACCTCAAGAGATATACTCATCTAGCGACAATGGGATTGCGTACGTCTACCAGTGAGGTTCATGTTGGCTTTTGAAGTTCAGCTATCCCGGACCGATGTACACGGTGGCAGTGCTGTCCGTCTTGTACCTGACGCTCTCAACTCGACTGTCGATTTGCTCTAACCCGTCTGCTCAACACCGCCTGGGACGACGACTCGGCTCACAGGCCTCGACGAGATGCAGGTCGAATGGACGTCGTTCGTATCGGCAAGGCCCGAGAGTCCTGCGTCATCGTCTGGATAGGTGCGGTTCCCAAGTCTCTCTCCAGCTGAGGCTTCACTCTTCGCTCACGTCGACCATCCGCTTTGCCTGTCCCCGATTGCAGACGTTCAAAGCCCTCCGAGTCTTGCTCATGCGCTTGGTCTCCCATCGCTGCCCAGGCGATGCCCTATAATGGGGCTTCTTCATGGCGGAAAGCAAGAAGCTCCTCCTCGTTACTGCTCATCGACACTTCGTACCAGGAACTCTTCGCGTCCGTTCTGACTCGAATCAGGGCCACGGGGAAGCGGCTAGGAGTGCACAGTCGCGTCGCGTCTTGGGACATGTGGTCTGCTCACCGGAGGCTATACCGAGGATTACACTATCAACGACGACAAGATCGATTGATCTCAACACCCAGATCCCAACACCAACTTCACCCGCCTCCTGGGTGCCATCAAGGACGAGGAGATGCATCACTCGGGACCGGCAAGACCACCGGCGTCATATCCTTCGTCCGCGAGTGCTTCGACGGCGACTAACACGTGCGATCCTCCCATATGCTTTCTCTGCCTTGGGCGACTCAACCCTGGTTTGGCGAGCAATATCAACCACGGGAATTTCAAGTGCCCTTCGGAACTTCCTCGCTATCAGAATGCGAAACTAAGTACTCTGTACCTACTCCACGGCGGTATTCCAAGCGTACTGGACGCACTGATGTAAGGTACTCTCTGGGAGTCCGTCAGATATCATCGCCTCACGTCAAGGAGGAAAATAAACCTAATTCGCTCCAAGTTAATGCCCTGCGAGATGGGTCATCAGGGTTGATGAATATGTATATGCTAATCATCGCGATGGCCTATCACATAAACGCTGAGGGAGTGTTAAGATGTGAGTAGTAGGATGTACGAACGGAGATCGAGGCATGGTACCAGTCCCAAAATATCTGTGTAGGGAGTAAATAAATCAGTGAGGAGTGATCGATATAAAGCAGGACATACCGAGGATACACCCTAGATGTACCGTGCAGATTTGAGTTGACGCCTTGTGAAGGACGAGAAACGAGGTACCAAACCCTTCCGGTACACCAGGCACCGACGATCGTAGTTGGATACCGGCAAACACTGTCCCAATGGGAACGACCACGATCTCGTTCTTTTGTCGGAAGCAGAAGACGACAGTTGTGATTGTGAGGAGGGTGATCATGAGAGTGATCAACCCTATCCATGCACCGAAGGTTTATCGGGTTCGCAAACTGTCCGATAAGCAGATTCAGGGAGAGAGTACAGACAGAATGTGAAGATGAGGATCAGACAGTATGCAACGACGATGGTGGTGCATTGGACGATCATGGTTGCTTCGTTACCGAATACAAGACTGACCTGCTCAATTTTTTGTGATCAGTGCCTTAGAACCCCTGGTACCCTTCTATGACTTTATATGTCAGTGTCTGATTAGCTAATATTTTCATTTGATTAACATGGTTATATATTAATATTTTCTCTTTTGAAATAAATTTATCAAACACTTTAAAACACATATTCATAAACTTAGGCATTGCAAAATATATATATTAAAGACTTAATTAGCCATATTTGCTGATGAATGGGTGAGTAGCAACCCTTATCATTCAACACTCATCATCGTGCAGACATGGCAGTGGCTGTGGGTTCTGCTGCTCGCTTGTCGTCCTCTACTGCTTTTACAGCTCGTAGCCCTCCCCAAAGAATCAAC
This sequence comes from Armillaria novae-zelandiae, assembly GCA_030435655.1. Classification (NCBI taxonomy): domain Eukaryota; kingdom Fungi; phylum Basidiomycota; class Agaricomycetes; order Agaricales; family Physalacriaceae; genus Armillaria; species Armillaria novae-zelandiae. Next base: position 183 of record JAUEPR010000066.1, on the reverse strand, counting down.
CAGCAGTCAAGGCCAGTGTGACACTTTCCGATTCCCAATCTGAGAGCATTCCCGCTAACATCTGTTAGGTGGGAGGTCATTAACAGCAAGGTCATACTTACTAATTCCTACCATCAGACACAAGAGTTTCCTCAATGAACCATCCTGGTCTTGACATCAACATCTTTGATGAATGGCAATGAC